>JAODAL010084778.1:0-10809 GCA_025379985.1 Phyllomedusa bahiana
CCCCTTTTAACTATTGTGAATGGATTATCCTGTGTTATGTATATGTAGGTGTTATGTGTCAGGTTATTTCTGCCTTTAATGATAATGGGGAGACTGCGGAGAAGTGATCTCTACAGAACAGGAGGGCTCAGTCTATTGTGAGTGGTGTATCCTGTGCTATGTATATGTAGGTATTACCTGTCAGTGTTATCTGCCTGTGATGATAATGAGGAGACTGCTGAGAAGTGATCTCTACAGAACAGGAAGTATCAGACTATTGTGGATCCCAATGAAGGCTGCTGCTAAGCAATGAGACGGCCGTTACTTATAATGAACAGAACGACCAGAAAATCCCATTAAAGCTTGAAGACATTTTATGTTTTTTATTTTGCTGTACATATATTTCCAATGAACAGGTTGAATATGGTCATTAAACCTAGTAGCACGTCTCAATGTGTGGCCAACTTTTGTTTACCCTCCAGATGATGCTAGTGTCCTCCAAGATATCGACTTCTATTTGTTGGCTGAAGGCTTTGGTTGATAGCGGTTTGTATTCTCTGCTGACCGGAAACCGTTGCTCGGGTGTTAGTTGGGGCTGCAAGAGGATGATGTAGACCTTGGGTGTGAAGATGCCGAAGAGGAGGCCGGCACTGGAGGACAAAATTGCAAAGATTTCCGTTGCCACCGCCAAATTTCCTTGAGTGCTGAGGTAGGCTGGGACAAAACTTATCCAAACGATGAGGAACACCAACATGCTGAAAGTTATATGAGTGGCCTCATTAAAGGCCCCGGGTAGCTTCCGAGCCAAGAAGGCAACCACAAAACAGATGGCAGACAGAACCCCAAGGTAACCGAGCATGAACCAGAAACCAAGACCATAGTTACATCGGATAACAATTTTTCCTAACCGAGTCTTGGCGTCATGTTCTGGATATGGGGGGTCCACCGAAAACCATGAGCAACAAAGGGCAAACTGAATAAAAGTACAAAACATAGCAAAGAAGATGGGCCACCATGGTCCAGTAGGTACTTTAAGGCAACCACCAGGCTGGTTGGCTCGGAAAGCCAAGACAACAATAATAGTCTTGGCTAATAGGCAGGAGATACATAGGGTAAATAAGACACCAAAGGCAGCTTCTCGAATAAGGCAGGTCTGGTTTCCTGGGGGAACCAAAAGAAGAAGGGGGCAAAGAAAAGAGAACGCGAGAGCAACAAGAAGGATGAAGCTAAGAGTGCAGTTATTGGCACGGACCAAAGGTGTCTCTCGGTTCTTGATAAAAAGGATAAGTACAAGGGCGGGCAAAAAGGAGCCCAAGATGGATATGCTTCCTAAGGAGATGCCAAGGGGCTCATACAGGGACAGCGACTCAACCTCACGAGGGAGACATTGCTCGTGTGCAGAATTTGGCCACTCTTCTTCTGGGCAAAGGAAGCAATCGATAGCATCTGCAAGAAAAACATTGAGGTTAAAAACTTCTCTCCTGTGGGTAGTGGAACATCTACTGCTTCTGTAGGATATCTTTTATAGGTCATACTTACTGGTTTGAAGCTAAAACTTAAAGGGGTTTTCTCATCAGACTGTTTACAAAGCCTTTCCTTGCATGTCTTGGTTACTAAATCTCACTCTTTCAGCCCTGCCTCTCTTATAATACCTTCTAGTTTTTAGCAGGAAGCAGAACATTGATTGCTCAGCTTCCCGATTCTGCCCTGCAATGATGATAGAGGTGAGTTCAGGAAGAGGACAAGGAGGATAGTGATTCAACTGGGCACTGCCTGATCATTAAAGGAGTTTCCCATCTGACTCTTTCACAGAGTCTGCTCTTCACTGCCAGCTGCAGGCTACCACTTCCTCTTCAGGCTGTTGGCGGGTCTAAAGGTTCAGGCTCCCACTTCCTGTTCAGGTTGTGGACAGTTCTACAGCTTTAGGCTTAAAGTTTCTGTTTGGGCTGTGGCTGGTTCTACGGCTTCAGGCTCCCGCTTCCTGTTCAGGCTGTGGGCGGTTCTCCAGTTTCAGGCTCCCACTTCCTCTGTTCAGGCTATGGGTGGTCTACAGCTTCAGGCTCCCACTTCCTGGTCAGGCTGTGTTCGGGTCTAAAGCTTCAGGATCCCACTTCCTGTTCAGACTGTGGGTAGTTCTACAGCTTCAAGCTCCCACTTCCTCTGTTAGGGTATGGGTGGTCTACAGCTTTAGGGTTCTCACTTCCTGGTCAGGCTGTGGGGGGGGCTCTCCAGCTTCAGGCTCCCACTTCCTTTTCAGGCTGTGGGTGGTTCTACAGCTTCAAGCTCCCACTTTCTGTTCAGGTCGTGGAAGGTACTACAGCTTCAGGCTCCCACTTCCTGTTCAGGTTGTGGGTGGTTCTACAGCTTTAGGCTCCCGCTTCCTGTTCAGGCTGTGGGTGCTTCTACAGTTTCAAGCTCCCCCTTCCTGTTCAGGCTGTGGGTGCTTCTACAGCAGTGATTGACAATTCAGCTCTGCTATTCTTAGCTGAGCCTAGTAGAGGGACATTGCTGTGGGAGGGGTTTTAACAGTATAGGAAGCCTTCGTAGGGCTGGGGCAAAGTTTCTGGGGTGGATTCTCTACCGGTTAGAATGGGTCAGTATAGGGAAAATATTCTGGGTGTTTATGGATGACCAATTGGTTGTTTCTTTTTTTTTTATCATGAACATTTTTATTCTTTTATAAAAAAATTATAAAAAGAAAAAAATACAAACAGTAGAAGTCAGGCACTAGCTGATACATAACAGTAGTAAAATTATACGATGCCAAGTTACTGAAAAGTTTAAAATTGACATGTTACATAGAAGGCCTATTAACCTATAATTCCGTTACAGGTATTATCATGACCTCTATAAAACCAAAACAGACTTAAATAAAACAAAACTGGAGCTAACTGTAAGTCTGATCATTCTAAGATGAATAGGCAGATGCAAAAGGGAATATTCCAACAATTCGCAAATCGTCTTTTCCCACTTTCTGATCTCGTTCCTTTAACTATTTATCTGGAGTCTTCCTAGGGACCCTGCCATCTGATGTCCCAAGTACCACGTTGTCCCTGAGAATGGCTGCATGACGGAGTGAATGTCCGCATCCGTCATAAATGCTGTAATAAATTGTTCCCAAACCTCAAAGAACTTCCCCGTTTGTGCTTCTTTGTTATAAATCATTGCTATTTTGTCCAGCACCATATGCTCCCTGACCGTCTGAATCACCATCCTCATTGACGGGGTTGTTGCCTTCAGCCACTCCTGGAACAGACATCTTTTGGCCGCCATTAAGAATATGTGTATGAGTTTATTCTTCTTCTTTGGTCTCCTCTCACCCATCCCTTCCGGGAGACCATGGAACAGAAGTGCCTGAGGGGATATTCACAGATAGTTTATGTGTTAACATCTGGGCAAGCGCAGACCGAAATCTCTGTGTGTCTGGACAAGACCAGATGCCGTGTTTTAGATCCATGAGAGGTTTTGTACATTTTGGGCACGCCACAATCCGGTCCGGGAAGGATGGGTGAGGTAAAATATTAAACCCATATATGGCCCTGTGCGCTAGCCTAAAGTAGGTGTCCCCCCAAATGCCTCATTAACCAAGGCCTTTCGTACCTGATTCCCCCCCTCTAGACCCCCCGGCTATATCCGTATCGGGGAAATCTTTTTCCATTTTTTAAAATAGGATGCCTGATGTCGGATCCTCAAAAGGACACCGGAGTCCTGCATACAGCTGAGACAGAGTATGGGGTGCAGCCGTAGAACCCACAAAATAGTCAATGAAAGTGGTTCTAGTCAAATTAACCATCTCCCCAGCTTTTCCCTTCAGAAAACTTGTGATCTGCCTGTATTCCAGGAATTTGGGATGTGCTGTGCCATATTTTCCCCGAACTTCTCCAAAAGAGAAAAACCTTCTTCCTGTTGGTGAATTAACCCCGATTGCCTGGTGCACCCCCTTCTCCTTGCACTGTAATAAACTTGCCTGATTCTGTCCCGGGAGGAATTCTGGGTGTCCTTCCCATGTTAGATAACCACTAAACTGGAACGGAAGTTTAAATAATTTCCTAACCGCCTTCCAGGCTCCTATTGTGTCCCGGGCTATTAAGCTTTGACGTGCTACCCTAGGGAGTGCGGCGTATGGGGTGTGCAAAAGCCAATAAATCTCTTTCTAGAGCCGTATTGGAAAAGAAGGAAGTTCCCTTGATCCAGTCTAACCCGTGTCGGAGCAATGATGCCAGATTATATTTTCTAATATCAGGCAAATTTAAGCCTCCCATATCCTTTGGCAACATTAACTTCCCTATCGCTATCCTTGGACGTTTTTCTCTCCAAATAAATTTTATGAATGCAGACTTGACTCTGTTCACACATGTGTGCTTTAATAGGAAAGGTATAGTCTGCATTAGATACAGGAGCCTGGAGAAACTTATCATTTTGATAAGATGGCATCGCGCTATCAGGGGTATTGGTAAATGCATCCACCTATTCAATTCTGCACAGATTTTTTTAACTGTAGGGGGGAAATTAAGTTCAGAAATAGATTCGGGCGTTTTACCTATATTGATTCCTAGATATTTTATATGGTGTTGGGCTGTAGAAACCGGGAGGTGCTGTAGCGAGTCTGTTTTACTATGTGGTAGGGGTGTAAGGTCCAAAAGTTCAGATTTGTTAATATTGACTTTAAATCCTGAGCTGTTTCCGAATTGGGTCAGAGCATTTTAATAATAAAGTGACATCCCTATCCGGCCGGGCACAAAAGAAAATGAAGTCATCCGCAAATAATGCTACTTTTAAAAATTGTTTTCCAATCCTAATACCCTCAAAATTTTGTAGATTGTTGGCTATGTGTCTCACTAATGGTTCAATGGCAATATTAAAGAGCAAGGGTGAAAAAGGGCACCCCTGCCTCGTAACCCTTCACAGCGAAAAGGGGTCAGATAAAAAACCCGGGATGGCGATCCTTGCTGATGGGTTGCTATATAATGATCGAATATACTGGTGGAATCTGCCATCAAATCCCATTCTAGTCAGCACTTTCCCCATCCAATCCCAACTCACATTGTCAAACGCCTTCTCGGCATCGATTGACAATAAGGCCGGAGACCTGTGTTTTTGGGGGTGAATTTTTATATCATCCAGAACCGTCAATACCTTACGGATGTTTATCACTGCGGATCTATGTTTGACAAATCCGACTTGATGTTCAGAAATTAATTTGGGGAGTAAGATAGGGAGTTGGTCAGCCCTTAATTTTTTAGATTATTTTTAGATCTAGTTAATGAGGGAGATGGGCCTATATGATTCTGGTATGGTGGGGTCCCTATCAGGTTTGGGTAAGACTCGTATATGTGCTTCATTAATTAATTTAGGAATTCCTTCTGCATCTAAAAATGAATTAAAGAGCCCGGCTAATGTGGGCTGAATATCTGGGAGGAGTATTTTGAAAAATTCCGCGGTGTACCCGTCCAGACCTGGGGCTTTCTGGTTGGCTAAACGTCTTACCGTCTGGGATATAATTTCGTCTGTGATTGGGGGATTTTGGAAAATCCTTATCTTTCCCGTGAAAGAGTCGGGAAATCTCACTCGAGCAACCACTGCTCTGCCTCGCCAGAACTGGTTTGGATGGGCAATACAATTTAGAATAGAATTTTTTAAAGATATCCACGATATCTTTACCTGTATGTTCAGATTTCCTAGCTCGTCTTTAAGGGGATTGACTATAATTTGGGGCCCTATGTCCTTTGGCTAGATTCGCAAGTTTAAACTGCCTGGCTTATTGCCAAATTTTTAAAAAATTGTGCATCACGATGGGATTTTTTTGATCTTTCCCCCTGTGTCAACCAATATTCAAAATTTTTTTTCGCGTGGAACCACTTGTCCCAAATTTTCTTGGTTGGAGTGAGTTCTATATAAAGTATAAGCTCTCCTAAGAAACTTGGTAAGAGCCTCTATTTTTGCAGAGACTACTTTTTTCTGGGCTGCTACATATGACATTATTCTTCTACGGGGAACACTTTGGCTGTTTCCCAAATCAGTTGGCGGTTGCCCTCTTGGTCAAAATTTGTCTTCTGATAGTCTATCCACCAGTTATGACGACAATTTCCAATTCCTCATCGTTATACAGATATGAGGGGAAAGCGCCATATGTACTCTGTCGCCGAGGGTGAAATCTTGTATTTTCAGGGTAATAGGGGCATGGTCTGATATCATTATGTCCTCTATTGTGGCCGCTTCACTCTTGTCCCACATCTGGCGTGACGTTAGAAAATAGTCAATACGCGACCAAGTTGCATGGGGAGTAGAATAGAAGGAATACTCCCTTCCTTCGGGGTGTAAGGTTCTCCAAACATTGGCAAGATCAGCGCGTCCCAATAATTCCCTCAGGTTCTTATCTCTACTTGTTCCCGTGGAAGATCTGTCCTCAAAGACATTGTGGACTTCATTGAAATCACCCCCAATAATTTTCAGGGGGATGTCGTCTACAAATATTTGTTGTGTCAAGTTTTGGAAAAAAGCTCTTGTTATTGCCATTAGGCCCATAAACGTTGTATATAGCAATCTTGGTATTGGCTACAGATAGGACTATCCTGATTAATCTACCCTCTAGGTCCTGTGTTTGTTCCACTCAGGGCCGCCATACAGGGGGTACAACCCGAAATCCCATATGGGGCCCCCGGGGGAATAAAGGGGGCCTGCCGCAGGGGGGCCCCCTTATTCCACATAAACAGAACGGGGCCCGGCGGGGGCAGCCCCAAACCAGGCTCTGCCTGGCCCACAGTGTGGGCCCCGAGCTCCCTGCGGGTCGCGGAGGCAGTGCCGCGCTCCCCCGGGGCCCGGCCGCGCATCCGGTCACTGAGGCCTCGGCCCCGCGTCCCGAGCGCTCAGAGACCGCCCCGGGGAGTCGGGGACTAATGTCCCCGACTCCCGGGTGCTGCGGGGTGTCAGCGGAGCACAGCGCCACTAGCGCTGCATTTGGGCTGATCTCCCTGGCAGGCTGAAGGTGTTAGGCCTTCAGCCGCCAGGGCCCGGCCCCTACTGCTGACGTAGGCGGCGCGGTGACGCCCACTTCACCGCGCCGCCTATGCAGGGCGGCAGTAACGGAGCCGGCGGCAGCACGAAGTGGCCGGGACCTGCCAGGAGCGGAGCCAGAGCCAGGTAAGTTGTTTTTTTTTTTTTTTTTAATATACATAAGGAAGCGGCCCTGCTACCACTCGCTGAAGGGGCCCTGGCTACCTCACCGCTAAGGGAGCCCTGGCTACCTCTCGCTGAAGGGGGCCCTGGCTACCTCTCGCTAACGGGGGCCCTGGCTACCTCTCGCTGAAGGGGGCCCTGGCTACCTCTCGCTGAAGGGGGCCCTGGCTACCTCTCGCTGAAGGGGGCCCTGGCTACTTCTCTCTAAAGGGGGCCCTGGCTACCTCTCTCTAACGGGGGCCCTGCAACCTAACACTGAAGGGGTCCTGGCTACCTAACGCTGAAGGGGGGCCCTGGCTACCTAACCGCTGAAGGGGGCCCTGGCTACCTAACCGCTGAAGGGGGGCCCTGGCTACCTAACCTCTGAAAGGGGGGCCCTGGCTACCAAACCTCTAAAGGAGGGCCCTGGCTACCTAACCTCTAAAGGAGTCCTATCCCCACCTTCCAAACCCGTAGAATACTTACCTCTAAGTTATGGCCTCTACCCGCTCCCTCCCCACCCCTGGAAGTTTGTACAGAGGTTGGAATAGGTAAAGAGATGCTGGAAAATTGAGGATTCTAAGATATTTGTGTGTAATTTCTGCAGGGATGAGTAGAGGCCGGGACAAGTCATCATGGCGGTGTGGAACGGATGCAGAAGAGAAGGGAATCGGAACGACTCAAGAGAAGAGAACGACTCATCAGATAGGACGACTCCGGTGAGTCCTTGGATGTCAGGGGTTATGTTACTTCTATATTGGATCAGTGCTGTATTCACTGTAATGTGACCTGAGCTGGTATCTGACCTCTATGTGGTCTCTATATGGAGGTGTTGTAGATTATACCTGAGCTGGTGTCTGACCTCTATGTGCTCTCCATATGGTGGTGTTATATCGGGGTTAGTTTAGTGGCGGTGTACATGGTTCGATTGTAAGAGTGCGTGACCAAGGGAAATATGGAGGGGGATATTGTATTGGTCGAGGGGGATATTGTATGGGTGGAGGAGATATTGAAAGTGGGTGGAAGGGGGATAGTGTATGTGGGTGGAGGGGGGATATTGTATGTGGGGGTGGGGGGTATTGTAGCGGTGGAGGGGATATTGTATGTGGGTGGAGGGGGATATTGTATGTTGGTGGAGGGGATAATGTATGAGGGTAGAGGGGGGTATTGTATGTTGGATGAGGGGGATATTGTATGGGGTGGTGGGGGATATTGTATGCGGGTGGAGGGGATATTGTATGCGGGTGGAGGGGGATATTGTATGTGGGTGGAGGGGGATATTGTTGTGGGTGGGGGGGGATAGTGTATGTGGGGTGGAGGGGATATGTAGTGGTGGAGGGGGAATAGTATGTGGGTGGAGGGGATATTGTAAGTGGGTGGAGGGATAAAATTTTATGTCGGGGGAAGGGGGAAAATTGTATGCGGGTGGAGGGTATTGTAAAGTGGGTGGTGGGAGATATTGTATGTGGGTGGAGGGAAAATTGTATGTGGGTGGTGGGGGATATTGTATGTGGGTGGAGGGGATATTTTATGTGGGTGGGGGGGATATTGTATGTGGGTGGAGGGGGATATTGTATGCGGTCGGAGGGGGATATTGTATGCGGTCGGAGGGGATATTTTATGTGGGTGAGGGGGATATTGTATGTGGGTGGAGGGGATATTGTATGTGGGGGGAGGGGGGTATTGTGTGGGGGGGGCGGGGGATATTGTATGTGGGGGGGAGGGGGATATTGTATGTGGGTGAGGGGGATATTGTATGTGGTGGAGGGGGATATTGTATGTGGGTGGTGGGATATTTTTTTTGGTGGGGGGGATATTGTATGTGGGTGGAGGGGGATATTGTATGTGGGTGGAGGGAGATATTGTATGTGGGTGGAGGGGGTATTGTATGTGGTGGAGGGGGATATTGTATGGGTGGAGGGGGATATTGTATGTGGGTGGAGGGGATATTGTATGTGGGTGGAGGGGGATATTGTATGTGGGTGGAGGGGGGTATTGTATGTGGGTGAGGAGGATATTGTATGTGGGTGGAGGGGATAGTGTATGTGGGTGGAGGGGGATATTGTAGTGGGTGAGGAGGATATTGTATGTGGGTGGAGGGGATAGTGTATGTGGGTGGGGGGATATTGTATGTGGGTGGAGGAGATATTGTATATGGGTGCGGGGGATATTGTATGTGGGTGGAGGGGGATATTGTATGTGGGTGGGAGGATATGTATGTGGTGAGGAGATATTGTAATGTGGGTGGAGGGGATATTGTAAAAGTGGTGGAGGGGATATTGTATGTGGGGAGGGGGATATGGATGGAGCTACTTTGCCCTGTGTCTATAAAGTGTGAGACAGACAGATATGTGACTCATTGCTATTGTACTCACAATACAGTTCTTTTTTTGCACACTGTATTTTGTGGTAAAATGGGCGCATTTATATCCTAGAGGCCGTTTTTTTTTTGCTGAGGGCGGGGCGATCGTGTTGCTGAGGGCGGGGCGATCGGGTTGCTGGGGGTGGGATTTACAGGGGAGGGGGCCCAGGTGCTTCAGCTGTATTGGGCCCTGAAATTTCGTTGGCGGCCCTGGTCCACTAAGAATAGGTTAAATTTCCCTTTTTGATCAGTATAATGACCCCGGCCTTTTTCCCCACTGCTGCAGACCCGTATACCTCTCCCACCCATAGTCTCTTCAACCTAAAGAAGTCATCCTTCTCTAAGTGAGTCTCCTGCAGTAGCGCTATATCTGAGTTTAATCGCTTAAGATGTCTCAGGACCATAATGCGCTTCTCTGGGGATTGAAGCCCCTTTACGTTCCAGGAAGTTATCTTAATCATTGGGCCAGTGAGAGTTGGTGACTAAGCGGGTGGTGAATAAATTTCCCCTGGTGTACCTAAGAAGGAATGGCAGGACATATGGGAATCTTGTGCCTCTCAATTGCTGGTAGTTAAAAATAGCTCCATAAAATTAACCAAACTTTAAACAAGTTAACCAAAGGAATTGCTTGTAACCAGATCGAGCCAGGAGTGTGGGGAGTTGCATCCCCTATTTCATACCCGGAAGGAGAAAATTTCAAACTTGTAGCTCCTTCCATCTTGGGTTGTGGAACTTCTCTTTTTTCCAACATGAAGTGAGAGAGTAAGAAAAAATAAAAATTCACCTAGCTCCATGAGCGGCATTTGCCTGCTAGAAACCTAGGCTTGTGCGTAGCAGAATGATCATCACATATCAACAATATTAACAATAGACCCTGCACAGCAAAGAATAGTATCCTGTCGGATATAGTAAATGATTGTCGCAAGGGGATCCCCCCGTCAGGTAGCCCCTCCCGGCTCCCTCAGATGAAAGCCAGAGGAAGCCCCCAAGGGGAAGGATCTCCCCCGCAACCCCATCTGTCCCCTGAATCCAAGATAAAGTAGACCTCCCCCAAGTAGGCTGTTTTCACATTGAAAAATATTTCTCAGCTTATCTAACACATTTTCGGACATTGTTTTTTTAAGAATTATGCCCTGAAACATATGCTTTTAGCACTTTGAGACAACCATGTCCTCAGGTTCCCAAAGCAGAAGCTGGACGCTTGCGCCGTTCTTTTGGGCTGATGTTTGGCCGAAGCAGAGAGTCCTCATTGTCCACCCTTTGCAGCTCCGGAGGGGCTGAAATCCGTGATGCCCCGGGGGACCCGGGGGGGA
>JAODAL010084779.1:0-10808 GCA_025379985.1 Phyllomedusa bahiana
AAACTTGGGGGTTTTTTGGAAAGCCCCTATTAAAAAAGGGGGAAATCATTACCGTCCCCAAGCTCCCCTTTTCGGCCCCCAAAAAGAAATCTTATCCATGAAATTTGATGCAGGCGAGGGGGCACGAAGACAGGGCCCCCCCAAAAGTAACCCTTTGTGTAAAAAAAACTTGCACGACATTTCCAGGGACCGAAACTTGACAAAGGGGACGGTCCCCGAAACATCGTGCAAGTTTTTTTTACCCCAGAGGCTTCCCTGGTGGGGGACGTTTTCCTGGGTGCCGTCGCCCTGCATCAACTACCATGGGAAAAAGAGCTTTAGGGAGCCGAAGAGGGGGGGTTTGCGACTGGCTAATGGATACCACGTTCAAATTGGGACTTTAAAAAAACCCGCAAGTTTTCTAATATAGGGAAAAATTGCTATTCATTTTTTGTTACATCCGCCCTCCGGGTTACATACGGGTTAAGAGTTTTAGGTTCGTTCTTAAGTCAAAATTTTTGTATGTAATTTGGGAAACGGGTTTAAAATTTTAGAAAAATGTAGGTGGGGAAATTTGCTGGGCACTTTTTGTTTCCAAAACTAAAATTGCCAGCTTTTTCACATCACACATGTAGTCCCAAAAGGGTCAGAATTATATAAGAAAACAAATAAATAAAATAGTGCCCCCCCCCAAACTGAACACCCCTTTCCTGCACTTCCCTTTATTTTACCAACCCACAGTGTGATCAATAGTACATAACTGAGACTGATTGTCAGCTCTGGGGTCAGTTTCATATAATTTAATAATAAAATATACCCCCTATTGATATTTTATCCCTATTGCTACGTACAAATTTTGTATTTTTTTTTGGCCACTAAATCCGGACGGGTTTGGGAGCAGGGCCCTTTTGTGTTTCTCTCTACCTGGACTCTCCTTGTGCCTTTTTAAAATTGCTGAAATTGCAAAATTTTTTACACCCTTTTTCCCAATGGCACAATTGGGTCAGCGACACAAGGGGCTAAATTTAAAAGCTTTAAATTTAAAGTGATTTCAACACACAAAAAGGGGTTTTAAAACCTCTGTTTTAGCTTCTTTTCCCTTTTTGGGGCCCGGGGATAAAACGCTTTTCCAGCAAAAAAACGCGTTTTCCCTGTTTTAATTTTCCTTTAAACTGAATCTATATTTTTATCAGTTAAAAAGCCCCCATCATTCCCTTTTTTTTTTTTTCCCTTTATAACACTATAATTTATTTGGTGTTTTTTTAATATATAAACTTCCCTTTTATCTTCCTACCCTTTTGGCAACCTTGGACCCAAAGGGAAGGGGAGGGGGCTGCGTGACTGAAAAAATCTACATGTTTGGGGAGAGTTGCGCCCTCCCCCCTTGCGCAAAAAAAATCGGGTTAGTGGGATCCCTAAAAAAACGGATAAAACTTTTATTCCGGGATTTTACATAGGGGGCCGCCCTTTTTTTCTTCTTTTTTTTTTACAAAAATAAGTAATATCCCTTTTTACAATACTGACCCACGAGTGAAAAACAGTCTGAAATTTTTTGTACAAATTGACAGCACTGTGGATCAGTATACATAAATGTCAGCCACATAGGTGAAAAATTTTTTTAAACCCGGGGGGGAAAGGGGGTCAGCCGGGCCTGTAACATAAATGATGCTGTTGTTCCCCTTTTACACGAGAGGGGGGGGAAAAAAAAAGCCCCCTTTTGGGCCCCTTGCCGGGCTTTCATTTCCCGGCCCCAGCAACATCTCCGTACCTGGGGATATTGGGAGGCAGCAAAATTACACTGCCTCCCCCCCCCGACTGTCCGGGTGCTGGGTCCCCGGGCCCCGGTTTCCCGGGCAAGACCCGTGCCACCCGCACGGGTGTGAGCGGGAAAAGGTGAACTAACGACAGGAAGGAGGGGGGGAAAGAGGGGAAAGCACTCATTAAAGGGGTTGTCTCACCCCCCGAAGTTTAATAGTTAAAATTTTGGGGGACCAAAAATCTAAGATTTACGCCCTTGGGGTTACTTTTGGGCAAGTGTTTAGGGTTTTAGAAAACCCCGGTTTTACAGTGTTTAAGAAAACCGGGTTTGTTTACGGGTCGGGGGAAGGGCATTCTGTCCTCCCGGGTCGTCCCAACATGAAAAGGGAAAAAGGCAGTTAATGGGAAAGGGGGCCGGGGAATTGTGAGTATTGGGCGGGAAAAGGAGGAGAAGAAATTTAAAAGAGGATACAAAAAACAAAACCCCCCTGCTTTGTCCCCCCTCATGCTTTCCTCCTTCCCCCTCCCAAAATCACTTTTTCCCTGCCCCCCCTTTTAAAAACTGCCTTTCCTTTCCCATGTGCAACGACCGGGGCGGGGAAAAGAATCCCTTCCCGCCATAAACAAACACCTTTTCCCAAGCACATGAAAACCAGCCCTTTCTCAAAAACCCTTTAGCATTTTTGCCAATAGAAACCCAAAGGGAAAGTACATCCTTAGTTTTTTGGGGTCCCCCTTTTCAACAATGATCTTCATAGTGAGAAAACCCCTTTTTAAACCCCGCTTCTGCCGGGCCTGCCGGAGACCTCCTGTGGTGCGCCCCAAGCCGACACGGGCATGCCCCCAGGCTCGTGTGGGTTCCCCGAAAAGTCCCCATTTTTTAACCAGGGGACAGTAAAGACGGAACAACGAAAGTCGGGGACTGCCTTGTCAATACCTTTTTTGGGGTCTTTTATTTAAAATTTTTCTGGGATTTAAATAAATGATTTTTTTAGTGATAAATTTGAGTTTGGGCACATTTTTTTTATTGTGAAATTTTTTTAAAGGTGCAAAAGGTTTGGGGGTTTTGGGGGCCCCCCTAGATGGTCACTATCTTGCGGTTTGTTATTAGTTAAAAGGGGTTTGTTTTGGGTGTTTTTTAAAGGGGTTTTTATCACCCTGCCAAAGTTATCGAGTCTTCTTTTCCCCGCTGCCCCCTTTTGGTTTCCAAACGTCTTTAAGATAAAGAAAAGGGTACACAACCCCTTTTCTTTCCCATCTTCCCCCCCTCGCCGTCCACCCTCTGGTCCTTTGGGCACATATTTTAAGTTTGCTCGCAGACCCCTTTTCCCAAACACAAAGGGCCCCCCCATACGGCAGCGGGCAAAACCCCGGAAGTTCCCCAAAGCGCTCAGTTTTCCAGGGAGCTGGATTGGGGGCACACCCCTAAAAAGAACCGGGACACCCAGCTACGTAGGAAAATCAATCCCAAAAAGTCTTTTTTACCTACAGCAGGGGGGGGAAGGCAAACGCCACCATGGACCCTTTAGGGGAAAAAAGCAAAAGGGGTTGGGTCGGGGAAAACAGATTTTTGATTTAAAAGGTTTGTGGGGCCCACACTGCCGGGCATGCACAGCGGACATTTTTTAACATACTGGGTGACAACCCGTTCCCTTATGAAAGGAGACAGATTCCCCTCACTAGGCAGTTTCCAGGGGCCCCCAGAGGCACCTCCTTTTGTACTCACTTTGTGATCCCCCTACAGTACTAAAGCAAAAAAGAGGGGGGTTAAATTAAGGGTGCCAGATCGGGGTTTCCCAACTTAAAAATTAAACCTAACGTTTGTCATTCTCATAAATTATCCCCTTCTTTTGCCCGGGAAAACCCCCAAACCCTCTCACCTGTGCCAGGTTTCTCTCTCCCCGGCCCCCTCTTCCGTTTCCTGGGTTTGGTTTCAGCCAAGCCTTATCCATTTTCCCAATTTTTTTTTCTTCCCCTTCCTTTTGAGGCTGTTTGGGAGCCAAAGGGGAACAAAGCACAATCCATAACCCGGTCCTAGATGGCAAAACGTGACATCTCCCCCCCCTTGTGAGTGGCTCTACTTACCCTTCTGACGGGTTTCCCAGAGCCTTCTTCCCCCCTCCTCTTCCTCGTCCCCCTCCAAATTTAGGCAACGGGTAAAGTTTCTAGACAACAACCTCTTCCGATAAGTTTTACCGGGCCCCTCTTTTAAACTCTTGCGGGCCCGCTGTCCCCTTTGGGGTCCCCCATAGACATGCTGTCTTTAAAAAAAAGGCTAAAATCTGGGGCCAACATCGGGCTCCCGGGTCCTCACCCCTTTCCCCATGCCTTAAAGGGTTTCCCGCGAAGATCCTGGGGGCCGGGGGGGGAGGGTACGAAGGGCCCTAAAAAAAGAGGTAAAAATCCCTTAGTAAAGGTAACTTTTTTTTTTTTTTTTTTCTTTATTTTTTTTTCTACATTGGTTAAAAAATTCGGTCCAAAAAAACTAATAACACTCGGGGGTTAAAAAGGTTTTGGAGCCCCCAAACGCTCTGCCCTGTTCACACGGCCATAGTGTTACATGATAAAAGTTTCCCGACGTACCCCCCCGAACTTTAATGAAGGGACTGGGGATTACTCCTTAGCTATTTTCGAAATTTTGTTTTTCCCTTTCCCCCCTTTTCCCAAAGGGGCCCTAAATTTTTATTCATTTCCCTTTAACATAGAATAAAAGGGGCTTGGGTTTTCCCGCGGACAAAGGGGTACTTTTTAAAAGGGATCATTGGGCCGCAATGATTGTAGTGGAAAATCCCCCAGAATGACTTGGTTTTTATGGGAAACCTTTATGGTTTCACCCTGCTATCAGTGGGCCGCAGCAAAAACGGGCCTTTCCCCCCCGGTTTCGGGGGATCAGGACCCCCCCGGGTGATCCGACAAAAGCCCCCGGGGGAAAGGCCCCTGCACATCCGCTCTTGGCACCCAGTGTATCCCCAAAATGGGGGTTTTTGTGTAACAAGCCTGCAGTCATTTAAAAACTCGTGTGGCTGCCCTGCTGCTGCCTTTTGTCTGACACCAAAATTTTAATGTTTTTAGCTTTATGAATTTGCAATACCCTTAATAATTGTAAAAAAAAAAAAAAAAAAAAAAAAAAAAAAAAAAAGGAAATAAAAAAGTGTGGAAAAAAAAAAAAAATATTTTAAAAAAAAAGCTAAATTTGTGCCTACATTACACAACCACACAAAAACCCCCACATATTTTTGGTTTTCCAAAAAACGCCGTAAAAAACCCGTTTGAATTAAATTTTAACAAGTTTTTAATTGAAAAAAGGAATTATATTTTTTTTTAAATTTTTGCAAATCATTTTTTTAAAAAAACTAAAAAATTTCCCCCCAAAAAAAATTTTAAAATTGTCCCGAAAAAAAAAAAGAGACCTCATCCCAAAAAGCGTCAAAAAAAAGAAAAAAAAAAAAGTTCCGGGTGTTTTTAAGAAACCCCAAGGAGGGCAAAAAAAAAAAAAAAAAAAAGTGCTTGGGGGCATTAAGTACTTTTCCACCCTTTTAGATTAAGGGGGAAAAAGGTTTTTGGAACCCCAATTTTTGGGGTTTTGAAAGATTTTTTTTTTTTATATTGTCCCCCAATTTGGGGTCCCTAACCATTTTTAACCCCTTAAAATCGAAACGCCTGAAAACATATATTTTAAATTTTGCAAATGGGTTTTTTGGTTTGAAAAAATCTATTTTTCTTGCTGCTTCCAAGTATCCCCTGCATATAGGAAGCTGTAGAAACCCGTTCAGTGAAATGTGTCAAGAATTTTCCTGACAATCGGGTTTCCCCGCACTGGGCCGGGCCTTTTTCCTGAACAAAAAAAACTAAGCCCAGGGCGAAAAAAATTGAAGTCCATTTAACTTTGATTGTTTAAAGGAAGTTTTGAAAGTGCAATACATTTAAATTCACTAACCTCGGAAATCCTTTGAAAGGCCAAACGTGGGATTTTTGCGTCCCGCATGCTGGTCTTTTCTGTGTGGGAAAAACTAAAAAAAAAGTAGTTTCAAATTTAAAATATAAGGCCCCTTTGCCCAAAAGGGGGGAATTCCCTCCCCAGTTTCTTGGGCCAATCAGTTTAGGGTTCTTTTAAAGGGGGTACCCGGGTTTTTAGTTTTTACAAAGGGGAGACAGGGCAAAAGGGATTTTTTTCCCCCAGTTATACACTGGATTTGGGGAAAAAATTTGACAGTTTTTTAAACCCTTTAAAAGTCTAAAAAGGAGCCCGGTCACTGAGAGGGATCCCCCAACCTTTTTCCTGAGAATTGCCCACTGAAAAATTCCCCTCCAGGGGGGGGTAAAACCCCCCTTCTGTTCAAAACGGAGAAAAGAATTGAGTTTTGGGGCAAGGGGGCAAACCGACTCTCCTTTGGTTTTCGCTTGTCCCCTTTCTCTAAATTTTTTCTCGGGTTGAAAAAGAAAGGGGGGTACCGCGCAAAGAAAAAACCTTTAATCTCCCTTTTTGCATGGGGAAATTTTAGGGGCCCATTTTCCCAAAAGAGGTGCAGGCCCCCCACCTCTGGAATCCACACCCATCTTAAAAAAAAGGCCCGCAAGGAAGGGGGCCGCATCCAGCATAAAGAATTTTTGGGGGCGCTCCCCTAAAAACAGAAAAAAAGAGTTCCCCGCTTTTGCGAAACCCAAAACCTGTTAAAAAAAAAAAACTGGGGCCCATTCTCAAGAGGGTGGGCCCCGGGGGCGGGGGAAATGCATCTAACAGATTTTTTTTTGTGGGGTTTTGATTTAAGAAAACCCCCTTTTAAATTCCCCGTACTCTGTTTCTTTTCAGGGGAAGTTCAAAATCATGTGAGGATGGGGGGCCCCTGGTAAAACTTTACCACTTACATGAAACGGATATCGTGTAGGTTAAGCCCGCCTCCCCCCCCACATGACGCCAGCTTTTTCCCCCCATTACCCGGGCTGTTTTATTCCCCTTTCCCGTGTTTTTTTCTCCATCTGCAAAGAACATCCGTCGGGCCCCACCACTTGGGGAAAACCTTGGGAGAAAAGATCACTTTCACAAAGGGGCAGAAACTTCGTGGGGATTTGGGAAAAAACTGGGTACTTTCTTTACATTTATCACATTTATTATGCGCTCCCAGACAGTTTTGGAAGGGACAAATCTGGTACAAGGGGAAGGGCTGCAGAAAAGGGGGATTACTTATTGTGAAACCCCCCAAAAAAAAAGGTAATCGTTGGCCAAAAACTAAGCCAAAATGAAAATTTTTCAAAAATTTTGAAATCCCAAAAAACTGCCAAAAATGTTCATAAATTTATAAATCCTTGCACATTATCAGACTATCTAAATTTTAAAACCCAAAATTTAACCAAAAGCTGCGTCCCTGTGGAAAATATTTAAAAGTCCCGGGGGAGGGGGCGCGTTCTCTTTTTTGCACCCGGGTGTTCTGGAAATTTATTCTAAAAAGCTACGCGGGGGGAGGCCCCCCTTTAATTCAACCCCTTAACTAATTTGGGGTTGCACTGAGAAGACAGGGACTGTTCATTCCCCCTTTCCCGCCCCTTCCCCCATCGGGTTTAATACAGGCTAAAAAGGGGAAGCCCCGTGGACTTTTCCCGCTTCCCAGCAAACCCGGGGGGTAAAGGGGTTTCTGCGGGGTGTTTTCAGAACCAGATCAGCTCGTTGGGAAGTCCCGGGGGTTTTTTTTCCTTTGTAAATTTTAACTGTTAAAATGGGGTGAATAAATCAGCCTCAGTTACAAAGGAAAAAGTCAGAAAAAAATGAAGAAAAAAAAGAAAAAAAAGAAACCCCGGGGAAAAGGGATTTTTTACATAGGAGCAAAAGTGATTTAAAAAAAACAAAAAACACAATAAAATAATTGGGCTAAAAAAAAAAAATTAAATAAAAAAAAAAAAAAAAAAAATCACCGGGCCCAAAATCCCCGGCCCCCCTTTTAACCCCTTTAAAAAGTTTTTAAATCACTTTATAAATAAATGTTTCTGATGGGGAAAAGGGTCAATTTTAAAAAACCTTTTTCTAGAAACCCTTTTGCTGGGTTAAAAAATAATTTTAAAAGTAAAAAAAAGTGGGGAAAAAACAAATCGGGTTTTTTTTTACTATTTTCCCCATGTTTTTAAAAAAAAAATTTTTAATATAAAAAAATTACAAACAAAAAAAAAAAGCCCAATAAATCACAGAAAATGTTTTAGGGAGGGAATTAAACCCTGGAAAGAAAAACGTTCCCAAACCTTTAAAGCCCCGTTTTGTAAACCAAAAGAAAAAAAGGGGAAATTGGTTTCCAGGGTCCGAACTGGTTTTAAAAAATCAAATGCATTTATTTTCCCTTTTAGTTCATTAGAAAATTTCTTTCCCCGGTGAAAAGTACGCCCCGAAAATTTTTTTTCCTTTTCCTGAAAAAACAGGATTCCCTCACTGGGGTCAGCTGGGGGCTGAGGGCCCGCACTCTGAGGGTTTCTGAAACACACGCATGAGTGTGTGACCCCCGGAAGGGGGAAAAATCTCTATGTATTCCTATGGGGGGGTTCAAAGTCAGTCTCATAGAAAAAAGTAAAGAGACAGACTTCCTGTAAGCAATGGGAATGGGACAGGTTATCAGCCAATCAGAGAGCAGGTTTAAAGTGACCTAACAGAAAAAATGTTTCATCAGCTAGAAATCCTGTATGCAGCTGCAGGTGAAGTTTAAATGTCACTACATTGCAACCCAAAAAAACAATTTTTTTAAAAAACTAAAGGGGGGGGGAAAAAAAAACCCCCGGAGTGCTTCTTTAACAAATCATCCCTTAAAAGTTCTCTTTGAACATCAAATTCCCTGTTTTTCCCTTTTCCCAGACACTTACAAAAGCCGGCCCGTGGGGTGGTTTCCTTTTTTCGCCGATGCACTTTTTTCTGCTCCATCCCGGGTTTATATTCAGCAATCGCATGGCCGGGTTTGCGAAGGCCTTTTTCCCTTTTTTCCCGCCCCCGTAAAAGACATCTTTGTTTTTGCTGGCAAGGGTGAAAAAGGTTCCCGGATGGAGGTTTCTGGGAAAGGGGGTTGGAAAAGCATGGCCGTCAGGGGGGGAAGACGCAGAGACTACAAATTTTTTAACCGTTTGAGGGAAAAAATCCCAATCAAAAAACAGGAGGCCACAACGAGGGGTGGACGGTAAATTTCCGACCCGACCCCGAGCAGGAGGAAAAAAAGTTTTTAGGGCTCCTTTTCTGTCTCCACCGTGCTGACCTCCTCAGCGCCAGACCCCCCACAGAACCCCATCCTGGACCGCTTCATGTCCCTAAAGAGACAAAAACCCGTAAAATGAAGCAGTTTATGTGTCCTGGACATCACCCCGTAAAATGGATATTTTTTTACCCGGGCCCTTTTTAAAAAAAAAGGGGGAAAAATACACACAAAATAAAAATTTTTATTAGAACCCCCCCGGGGTTTCGGACGGGATAAGGGGCTGAAAGGTTTTTTTTCTTTAAATAAAATTTGTTTGCAAGTCTAAGTCGGAACGTGGGAAAATTATTTTAAAAGGTAACTCCAAACACAAAAATTTTTTTTTTTTTTTTTTTCTTGGGGTTTGTGCAGGGGAAAGGGGTTTTTTACATTTGTTTTGTCTGTGCCCCTTTTTAAAAAGATTTTCACCTCATGTGCTGCTGGGTGCGGAAATTGTCGTTCCACAGCTTTCACCCGCTGTGGAAATGGAAACAATGCCGCATGAACCATAATCTCCCTTTGAACTAGGGGGACGAATGTAAGTCGAAACGGTGTAAATCGGGGACCGCTTTTTTTTTTTTATATATAAAATAATTTTTTTAAATTTTTAGCAAAAAGTGTTCAAAAACTGGGCTAAGCACCCCCCCAAAACTTTTCATTGTTTTCATTAGGCATTGGGAATTGCCACTGAGAAATAATAATAAAAATCTTTTTTTTCTTAGCCCAACATATTCCCCAGCACTTACAAATTTGGGGTTTAAAAGACAACATTACACATTAAAAGCTACTTACAGATGGGCACAAGGTGGGGCCCTGCCGCAAGAGCTTACATCAATTGGGATGAGGGGGAGACAAATGGGGGAAGTGCTTGGGGTTTAAATGGTCCGGGCCTGTTTCAAAAATAGGGGTGGGGTTTTTCCCTGAAAATGGGTGAACCTGCCCCCCAGACTTTCATCTATATACAGATAAAAATGCCTGTGAGTGCCCAAGGCAGGGAGGCAGATGTTGTATAGAAGTTTTTAGGTTTTGGTGGGCCGACTGAAAGATGTATTTTCAGGGCCTCTTAAAAGTGAGGGTTGTAATGTGCCCGACGCCCGCGGTAGCTATTCCAGAGAATGGTGCCGCCGTTTTAAATCTTGTAGGCGGGCAGGGAGGTTCGGATGATTTAGGAAGTATTGATATATCAGCAGAGCGGGGCACGGGTAGGGGTAGACAGAACTAGGGAAGGGGTTAGGGGGAGGGCGGCTGTGGAGACATGGGTTTTGCTGAGTTTATATTTGTATTTGAAAAGGAAGGGCAACCATGCAGTGACGAACAGGGTAAGGGATCATAAGCGGGTGGAGAAAAGCAAGCCTGGCGCTGCAATTTTGACAGAGGGGGGGGAGTTTTTCAAGAGGGGGGAACCCATAAGCAAGGGGTTTTTGCCCGTAATTCAAAAGGGGAAAGAATAAGAGCAAATGAAGTTTGATGTTTTCCCCAAATGAGAAAGGGAGGGGATTTTGGAGATTTCTTGAGGGGCAGGTGACGGAGCGGGCAAAGGGGTTGGATATATGGGGGAAAGGCAGATCAGAGTCTGATAACCCCCCCGCACGGGCCGTCCAGGAGTTATGGGGGCCACAACGAGACAGAAAACCAGGGGCGGGGGGGTTGGTGAGGTGGGGAAGCGAAGTTCAGTTTTAGTGAGTTTTTAAATTTTAAAATAGAGAAGGACATGACGAGACACGGACAGACAGTCCCTGTGTTTTTAGCAGGGGTGGGGTGAGTCACGGGGGGGAGGTGTTAATTTGGGGGGTCATCAGCGTAGAGAAATGGTACTGGAAGCCAAACTGCTGATGGTTTTTTTCCCAATAAAAAGGAGATACCAAAAAACCCCGG
>JAODAL010084780.1:0-10808 GCA_025379985.1 Phyllomedusa bahiana
CCACCCTGCCTTCTAAAAAAATAGATTTAAAGGTGATCAAAAAAAGTGAATTCATCCCGCAAAAAACAAGCCACTACATAAACAAAAAGTTATGGCTTTCAAACTATGGCGATGCATGACTGTGTTTTCCCTTTTGAATAAAAGTGTTTTCCTATAGTTTGGGGTATGTTATTCAGACATTTGGGAAAATCAAAAGAATATAGTGTTGGGCATACATCCCCGCTTTTATCTGAGAATGTCTTCCTAACTCATGTCACAAATGTGGGGTTCTCGCCATTCATTTAAATTTGGAGATAACACAAAATTATTTTTTAAAATATTCATGTGTTTTTTACCATGTGCCTTATTTATTTGATTCCCATTTTCTGAGCGGGAAAGGGATTTTTTTTTTTTTGTGTGGGGTTTAAACTTCATCACCTTTTTTCGGGAATTTTTTATTTTCCTCGGTAAAAACCCACCTTTTTGGTATAGGTTGAACCCAATGCCCCCTCTTTTCTTTTTAAAAACTTTTTCCTTTTCCCTAACATCACTGAACAGTTGGTTTGAATCTATCAAAGAGTGGTAAGCCGGAAAAATTTTTTTTCTGGCACTCGGGGGGGCAGACGTTTTTTGAATAACTGTGTTTTCCTGCATCTACATCTCTGGTTATCTGCCCAAAAATGAAGCGGAAATTTAGCTTTTCAATTGACAGGATTAAAACATATTATAGAAAATTGTGGAAGGAAATAATTGTTCCCCTTTTTGAATAAAAGTGTTTTTATTGTATAAAAGCGTAAAATATAAAAAAAATATACAATTGGGTATCGCTGTAATAAAATCGTTTGCTCATAAAGCATCAGTCTTTTTTATACCGCACAGTGACCTTGTAAAAAAAAAAAATAAAAAGCACTACCAGGTTTGCGTTTTTGTTCAAAGCACCTCACAAAAATTTTTGGGTAAAAGAAATTTAAGTGTTTTATTTAACCCCATAACATTCCAGAAAAAGTAAACATTCGCAAAAAACAAGCCCTTAGGCCATGTTCACCCTTTTTCGCAAAGGATTTGCGGCCGTATTTACACGCAAATCCCTTGCGAAATCAGTTACAAACAAGTAAATGGCCTTTTTTCAATATGATTTTAATGGGAAATACGTGTCGTCGTTCAGACGACACTTGTTTCCGTTCCGGATTGCGGCCGCAATCTGGCCTCAAAAACAATGTGCATGTCAATTATTTCCGGACAGATTCACCAACTATAATGAATGGGGATGGTTAATCCGTCGGGAAATCAGTTCCAAATACGTGCCACACTTAGTGGCACTTATTTGAAACTGATTTGCAACTGATTTGCAACTAATTTCGGAACGTATATACGTCAGAAATCTGACGTGAATCAGTTCTGAAATCAGCCGTGTGAACATAGCCTTAATCAGCTCCATATACAGAAAAATAAAAACGTTATGGCTATGAGACTATAACAACATAAAAACACAGTATCTTACAAATGTCTTTCTATTATGTAAAAGTAATAAAATATAAAAAACTGTATAAAAATTATGTCTTTTGTACTGACCTGGATAGTAAAGTTATTCTGTCATTAATACTGCACGTCAAACGCTCTAAAAATGAAGCCCAAAAACAATGGTGGAACAGTGCTAAAAACACTGTGGAACAGCTGTGTCCCAAAAATGCCCAATACATACCTAGATGAGATCCATGAGGGGTGTTGAATCCAAGATGGGGTGACTTTTGGAAGGTTTCATCAGTTTTGGTAATTGGGGGCATTGTAAATGAGATATGGAACTGACCACAATTCTTAGAAAGAGTCATTTATGGAGATATCTAACATACAGGACACTCAAAGCCACGTCAGAACTAGACTGGTCCCTAAAAAAAAATCTATGTTGCAAATTTTCTTGAAAATGTGAAAATTACTACTAAATTTCTAAGCCCCATAATGTCGTAAAAAGTGACATTTAAAAAATTATGCCAACCTACAGTGGATATATCGTAGATACAAGTTATAAACTATTTTGTGTGGAATAACCATCTGTCTTACATTCAGAAGTGTTTGAACTTGTAAAATGGCAAATTTTTTCCAAATTTTGTTGAACTTTTGATATTTTTCACAAATAAACAAAGAATGTATGGACCAACATTTCTTACTAACTTAAATCACAATGTGTCACAAGAAAACAATTTCTAAATCACATGGATAGGTAAAGGTATCCAAAAGTTATTCTCACATAAAGTGACACGTCAGATTTCAAAATTGGGACTCTGTCAGGGAGGTCAAAACTTACTGTGGCGGTAAAGGGTTAAAGGGGTTTTGCCATGATCTCATTTCATACCTCCTGCATCCAGCTCTTCAGCTCTGTGTGCTCAGAAGGGGGTGTGTGTGATTTATTTGAATTGCATATCATGTGACCCAGCAGGATGACATCACCATGCCTTTCCTCTCTCTAGTCAAAGAAAGGTCTATTTATGCATAGAGCTGTGAGTAGCTACAATGTAGCTCAGAGTTAAAATTTTTGCCTCCAGGCACAAAGGTCCTCGGTTCAAATCCCTGTAGGAACCAAACCTGTGAATTTTTTTTTCTCTTTATCAATGCACATATCTCATTAAGGGCTCTTTTTTTATTTATTTGCTCTGTTTGACTAATTACTAAGAAGTACAGAGGACAGGAGTAGAGTGACAGCACCTGGGGTTTGAACACTCAGTAGCAGCCTGAGAGGAGAGGTGATGTCTGAGCATGTGCGACCAGTTCTGAGAAGCTCTCAGCCCTGGTCGTGTGCCCTGGAGGTGAGCTGTACACTATGGATCACTAAAGGAGCAGCTAAAATAAAAATGGTGCAGAATGTTTAATAATGATGAATGGTGGAAAGGTTTATTATTTAATTTACAAAGTTCCCACGTCAATTTTACTTTGTGGCAAAACTCCTTTAAACACATAGTAAACAGAAAGACAAAAATGCAGAAAACTGTTGTGAAATTGCATTTTTTATCTGCATTTCTCCTAAGAACAAATTGAATAAACACTAATAAGTAAAATTATATGTTTAATAAAATGTCACTGTAAAATGCAACTTGTCCAACTAAAAATTTAACCCTCAGATAGCTATATCAACAGAAAAAATGTGACGTCTATTTTAATGTGATACTGAAAAAACTAAAGAAATTGTTTGCTCCTTAAAGGAGTTTTGCCATTTGGACAAAATCCCTTTGTCAGGCCTGCTCGTAACTTGCTACAAGCCGGCCTCATTGCTTGCTCAGCCTCCCTCAATTATCTCCATTGGAGTTCCAAATTTAGCTGAGCATACATTCTTGGGTATATTTAGAACTGCCATAGAAAAGAACAAGGAGAACTGAGTTTGATAAGGCTGCCTTGTAGTGAGCTGCAAGCCAAATTAGGTGGGTTCTTATGCTTTAAACATCTGTAAGTACTAGATTATTTAAATGAAAGCTCTATCTTTAGAAACATTATGATATGGACTGTTATTAAGTATATCATGACATTCTCTGTTAGTAGCAAACTGTGGCAGTATTGAACTGGGGTTTCTTAGGCTCATCAAAGAAACAATTTCTTGAGCCCTACCCCAATGTGTATATCCATTTTTAATAGCATTTTTAACTTAGATCTATTGCACACAAGAATATATATATTTAATCAAGTCAAACAGGCCATTTATAAATTAACCCATAAGAAATCAATCCAAGCGGAAAGTGTTTGTCACCAATATTAGATCCCAATGAGTTTTTATTTGGACACATCTTGGAGCTTGGGTGTGTCAGAAGATGATCTTGTGCCCTAGTCCAACCATGCTCTAAGAAAATACATGCTGCCATAGGTAGTATAGCAGTAGTAAAGTACTGTGCCTGTGTAAGAACTACAAGGAGTTTGGACTTTTAGAATAAATAAATTTTATAGAGGATTGTTAATTCTAGTTTTTCCTTATTGGGGTTATTCTACAAATATTTTCTTACCAGGGGTGACATATATGAACAGGGCTGCACCAGTTTTCAAGTGTGCTTTGAGCCAAAAAAAACTGTCGTAGCCCTTTTCTATAGATGTATGAACAAACATATGCCAAAATGTGGTGCCAAAGATATGCACCAAAGATATGCTACCATATACCACATGCCAGATTTATGAAACCACATACGACAGGTTCAAACAAACTGTTGCATTTTACAATATTCTATATCGATTTAGAACTGTCGTGTTAGTGCCAAGTTTCATATATGTCTCCCTAAAGGTCTTGACAGGCCAGATTTACAATAGTTTCCATTATTTCTAATGAAACATGCTATTTTCTTCATTTTTGTTTCTCCGTCTTATTACTGGTGATCAGTGTGAAGGGTGGGCTCTGTGAAAAATCCGTCTCCTCTTCTGGCATCTGACAATATAGTCATATCTTCTTGTGCAGCTATACCATTATGCTACTGCAAAAGCTTTTGTCTATCTCTTTCAAACAGGGCAGAAAGATATTTCTAGTGGCTGCCTGGCAGTGAACAGTGGATAACCAAACAGAGATTTGGCTCTGGGTTGAATGACTGAGCATGTGTGTCCACCAACCCTCAGCAGATAAGGTGGACGTGCACATTGCTGGACATTTTGAACAGCAGGTGGCACCAAACTATGTAAAGATCATAGACCTTCATTGGATTGTTTTGAAACATCACATAGATGGATAACTGTTATTTTGTATGATACTTAATGGGGGGACACCCTCTTGTAACAGTCCATATTTTTTGTCACCATTATATAATATTTTTTGTTGGCAGAGCAGCTTTTCATATAATTTATACCACAGTCCTAGCACACTGGTTGATGAATAGATTTACACTTATTAGTTAATGCTATGTAATATTACTGTCCCACTATCAGCAAATTGAGAGTTTCAGGGCTAAAGACAACAGCACAATTTAGAGAACAGCAGAATCTTCTGTGCCCGGGGTGCCTGCTACTTACCCCTAAAAGACCAGTCCTTTGTATGAAAGTGTCTGATTCATTGTGACTCATGTGTCAAGTTGTGTTCAGTTTTATTAAATCATGAAATGTGGCTTATTGAAATAACTTAATACAATTTGACGGATGCATTGTTTTGTGTTGGAAATATAAAAAAATTGCGTTTGCCTATGAAATTGGGTCAGAAGAAATTACATGAATGATTGTGCAAATAGTGATTATTAGATAATGCCTATGTGTCAAAACAAGAATGAGTTATATGTGCTTTTATTACATTTTAATTAAGGTCTTCTGACTTATTTATACAGTGATACTGTTTAGTGCTTGCCAGTTTTAAATTAAATCCTGGAAAATAATTAAGACTCAGCCTTGTTTGATGCACACATGTGCATTAGTATTATCTGGAAATTAGCTTTATGACCAAAAAATCTATGCAAAAATCTGTCAATCTGTCATGTTACCTTTACATGGAAATCTATCTATCTATCTATCTATCTATCTATCTATCTATCTATCTATCTATCTACACAACCATTGTTTTACATTGTTGGTTGCATTCAAAGGAGCAATGTCCTGGGGGGAGGGTGGGGGGAGGTGTCTGTCTCTATGTAAAATCCTGTCTGAAGCCAACACTGTGGGAAGATATAGGTACGGGTTTAGTGAACAGGTGTGAATCACTATGGGTAAAAATACATGGGGAAGTTAACAGTAAAAATAATTTCTAATAGGGGTCTGCTATAGGCCTCCAAATATAACAGAACCCATAGAAGATATGTTCCTCAGGCAAAAAAGATGAAGCATCTAATAAAGAATGTGGTTGTTATTCTGGGCGACTTTAACTACCCAGACATAAACTGGGAATCTGAAACCTGTAGCTCTCACAAAGGAAACAGGTTTTTGTCTATAACTAAAGATAAATTACCTTTCCCAAAAAGGTGCAGGAACCGACTAGAGGAAAGGCCCTTCTAGACTTAATGTTGATTTAATAGACCTGACAGAGTAACAAAGGTTCAGGTGATAGGGCACCTAGGGAATAGTGACACAAATATAATAAACTTCCATTTATCCTTCAATAGAGCTCTTTGTCATGGAGCCACAAAAAACACTGAATTTGAGGAAGGCTAATTTACCCTGCTTAGAGAGGCACAAAAACTGTATTGACTGGACAAGGTGTTTAAAAATAGCAGAAACAAAAAATAAAATAGGGGGATCTTTAAAAACATCTTAGGCGCCCACTGTGAGAGGTACATACCATATGGTAAAAAATAATTAGAAACAGGAAAAACCCAATGTGGATCACAGAGATGTAAAGGAGGCAATAAAAAAAAAAAGAAAGCGTTTCAGCTACTAAAACAGGGGGCAGTGAAGAGGCGCTAAGAAGATATAGGAAGAAAAAAAAGTGTGTAAAATAAAGATAAAGGCACAAAGCTGGAGACAGAAAGATGTATTGCAATAGAAAGTAAAACTAACCTCAAAATATTTTTAAGTAATAAATAGTAAAAAGATTAAAAAAGAAAATTTTGGGCCCTTTAAAAAATGCTGAGGGAGAGACAGTAGAGGGCGATAAAGGAAAAAGCAAACCTATTAAACAATTTCTTCTCCACTGTATTTAACCGAGGGGGGATGAGCTTCCTGTTGAACAGAGGGATGAGGTAAACTCCAACTTAAAATTTCTGGTCTAACCCAGGAAGAAGTGCAGCTCCGCCTTTAAAGGAAGATTAAAAAAAGACAAATCCCCAGGTCCAGATGGCAATACACCCACGTGTCCTAAGGGAGTTAAGTAAAGTCATAGATAGGCCCCTATTCTTAATATTTATGGACTGTCTAATAACAGGGTATGTCCCAAAGGATTGGGCATAGCAAATGTTGGTGTCAATATTCAAAAAGGGGTCAAAAAGTGATCAAGAAACTATAGGCCGGTAAGTTTGACCTCTGTTGTAGGTAAAATGTTTGAAGGTTTTCTCAAAAAGATGCTATCTTGGAGTATCTCACGGGACAATAAATGTATAACGCCGTTCCAGCATGGGTTTATAAGGATCGGACCTGTAAAGACTAATCTCATCAGCTTCTATGAGGAAGTAAATGCTAGACTGGATCGGGTGAGGCACTGGATGTCATATATCAAAGTTTTTTCTAAAGCATTTGATACGGGTGCACATAAAAGGTGGTAAATAAAATGAGAATTGCTTGGACTGGGGGAAAATGTGTGCAAATGGGTAAGCAACTGGCTCACTGATAGAAAACAAAGGGTAGTAATTAAGGGTACATACTCAGACTGGATCGCTATTACTAGTGGGGTACCAAAGGTTCAGTATTGGGCCCTATCCTCTTTAACATTTTCATTAATGATCTTACCAGAGATTACACAGTAGAATATCGGATCTTTGCAGACGATACTAACTCTGTAATGTAATCAACACACATAGAGGATAATGTGTTATTACAAAGGGGATCGGGATAAAGTTGGGGGCCTGGGCAGGGAAATGGCAGAGGGAATTTTTAATACAGATAAATGCAAGGTTATGCACATGGGAGGAAAAATCCATTACATATTACATGTTAAATGGAAAAACACTGGGTAAAAGTGACATGGAGAAGGACTTGGGAATCCTAGTGGACATAAACTTAACTGTAGCAGCCAATGCCAGGCTGCAGCTGCCAAGGCTAATAGGATCATGGGGTGTATTAAAAGGGGCAAAGAGGCACATGATGAGAACATTATTCTCCCATTATACAAGTCACTTTGGGTTTGACCACACATGGAATATGTGTTTCAGTTTTGGCACCCTGCACAGGAAAGACATTATAGAGCTTGAACAGGTACAAAGGCGGGCAACAAAAATAAAAAAAGGACTGGGTGGACTAAAAGTACCCAGAAAGATTAGCAAGATTAAAGGGGTTTAAATTTAGTTTAGAGAAAAGACGGCTTCGGGGGGACATAAAAAAATTTTAAATACATCAAAGGGTCAATATAGAGATCTCTCCCAAGATTTATTTATACCCAGGCTGTATATAGAACAAGGGGCATCCTCTACGTCTTGAGGAACAAAAGTTTCTACATAAACATAGAAAGGGATTCTTTACTGTAAGACAATAAAACTATGGAATTCTCTGCCAGAGGGACTTGTCATGGTGAATTCAAAACGGCGTTCAAAAATGGTTTAATGCATTTCTGGAGCGTAATAATATAACAAGTTATAGTGTCTAGGATTCAGGAAAGGGCCCATTGATCCAGGGATTTTTCTTATGGCCAGATTGGAGTCGGGAAGGAATTTTTCCCTAAAATGAGGACAATTGGCTTCTTCCTCATTGGGGTTTTTGCCCCCCTTTTCCTCCCCGGATCAACTCCTTAGCACAACAGGCTGAACTGGATGGACGTCTTGTCTTTTTTCGGCCTTACAAACTATGAAACTATGAATGTCTTGCAAAGTTGCTTCTTGCTTATTTTAAGTCAGTTAGATCTATAATTGAAAACCCATTTAACCCCTTAAGGACCCAGCCAGTTTTGGCCTTCCTAACACAGCTATATTTTTTAAATCTGACATGTGTTCACTTATATGAGAAAAAACTTTTGACACTTTTACCCATCCATTTGGGGGTCAGAAACTTTTTCTCGTGACACATTGTGCTTTAAGTTAGTAAGAAATTTTGGTCCATTCAATCCTTGTTTGTTTGTGAAGATCTAAAAATTTCATGACAATTGGGAAAAATTTGTCATTTTCAAAGTTCTAAAATTTCTGCGTGCAAGACAGATAATTATTCACCACAAACTAGTTTATAACTAATATACCATATGTCTCCTGTAGGTTGGCATCATTTTTTAAATGTCTTTTTATTTGTTTATGACATTAGGGGGCTTAAAAGTTTAGTACCTGTAACCTTGATCCACTCCCATCCCACCTCATCCCAGACCTCAGCCCTGTTATACTCCCAGCTCTCACTCATCTCTTCAACCTATCACTAACCTCTGGCATCGTCCCTTCACCATTTAAAGCATGCCACCATCACACCCATTTTTGAAGAAACCTTCTCTTGACTCCTCCTCTCTGTCCAACTATCGCCCATCTCACTGCTTCCATTTGCTTCGAAACTCCTGGAACAACATGTCTTACCTTCAAAATGTTCCTCCCATCTGTCCTCCAACTCTCTTCTTGACCCACTCCAATCTGGTTTCCGATCCCATCACTCTACCCGAAACAGCCCTAACTAAAGCACTAATGACCTATTAACCGCAAAAGCCTCACGTCACTACTCTATCCTTCTCCTCTTAGACCTGTCCCTTTCCTTTGAAAACTGTCGACCACTCACTCCTCATAAAAATCCTCTCCTCCCTCAGCATCACGGACTCAGCCCTTTCTTGGATCTCCTCATACCTCACTGATCGGACCATTCAGTGTCCTCACTCTCCAACCACCTCCTCCCCTTGCCCTCCTCTGTTGGGTGTCCCCCAGGGGTCAGTCCCAGGCCCACTACTCTTCTCTATCTACAACCTTGGTCTGGGTCAGCTCATAGCATCAGATGGCTTCCAAATACCAAACCCGTATGCGGGTGACACCCAAAACTACATCTTTCCCGGGCCTTTATATTACCCCTCTACTCTCCCGATTCCCAAAATTTTTTCCTTTTCATCATATCCTCCTTTTTTCTCCCCCCCGTCCCTTTTAAAACTTAATTTTAGAGAAAAAATGGGAATTTAAATTTTTCCTTTAAAAGGGCCCACTCCATCCCTTTCCCCCTGATGTCCCCTTTCCTAGTAAAAGGCTTTTACCCCCTCACCGGTCCCCCAAGTCCGCTGCCTGGGTTAAAAAAATCGATCTGCCTTGCCCCTTCCCAAAACCCCAAAATCCAAACCCCCCACCCCAACCTGCCGCCTCCACCTGAAAAACATCTCCGAAAACCGCTCATTCCTTTAAAAACCCGTCACTACAAAAATGCGGGGCCAGCCCCTTTTCCCTCTCCCGCCTCACTACTGCCCCCATCCTTCTCTGTGGGCCCCCAGCTAGCATCTCGCTCCCCCCCAATCCATTCTCAACTCTGCTCCCGTCTTATCCACCTCTCTCCCCACTACTCCTCTGCCTCTCCCCTCTGCCAATTTCCCCACACTGGCTTTTCCCCTTGCCAGCCCCATTAATTTCAAGTTTTCTGACCCTTTTACCCACAAGGGGTCTCCCTTTTTCCCTCTCCTCCCAAAAAATTTTGCTCTAATTCCCGTTTTCCCCACCCTCATGCAACCTCCGCCCCCTCTTTAGGGCCTTTTCTCCCCTCTCCCCTTTTCACCTCCTAACCCCAACCGTCTCCAAGATTTCTCCGTGCCTCCCCCCTACTCTGGAACTTTCTGCCCCCAAAAAAACCTCAGTTTTCCCCCAAATTTACCTCTTCAAAAGTTAAATTTTAAAAAAAAACAAACTTTTAGGGGTTCCCATGACCTAATAAAAACACCCCTGTCCCCTTTTACCCCAACGAACATGGGCTGCCCTCACCTTTTGTCTCTTTCCCCCCTTTCCTTTTGATTTTAAGCCTTCGCTGTCATGGCGACCGCGGGCCAACCCTGCCCCCGCGGCCGTTTTCCCCGCCTGCCAGGGCCGCCGGCGCGGGCCTTTTCGGGGGACTCCGGGCCAAACCCCCTCCCCACTCCGGGGTCGCTTTTCCTGGCCCCCCTCCGGGGAACGGCGCCCCCCGTTTTGTCCCCGGGCCGTCCCTTTGGGTGCGCGCCCCCCCAGCGCGGGGGCGGGCGGCTGGTTTAAAATTTTAAAAGGGCCCCGTGTTTCCCCCTTTTTTTCTTTTTTGCCGGGGGTGGGGGCCTATATAATGTTCCGCCCCCGGGACCTGTTGCCGATTGTTGGTGTGCTTTGTGAGAGTTT
>JAODAL010084781.1:0-10808 GCA_025379985.1 Phyllomedusa bahiana
TATATAGTGTACTGTCGGGGGCAGGGCCCCCCAACTTTTTTTTTTTTATAATTTTTTTTTTTGAAGAGAAACACAACATTACAGTAAATCAGGATACAATCAGACGTACAAGAGACTTAAAAACACATACCAGACATAAACCATGTACTTACTCTTCTCCAATTTTCAAATATAAAACTTATAAAATAAAACAAAAACAGTCAATGTGAAATTACCACCCACTTTAAGGTGACCTCCCTAAACCATTTTTTTCCAATTTCTAATCTCCCCAATGACCCCTGCCATTTTTTTGATAGTATCAGGATGTGAAAAGGGGCCCTCAATTTTTAATGTCTCATCCTTTGAGTTTGACAATAAGCCTTTTCCCTTTCTGGGAAAAATCTCTTTGTCATGTATCTTTATTGGTTTCCGCCCCTTTTCCTATCCACCTCATCAAAAATCGTTGTAACAATATTCCCCCTTAGTTGGGAAAACTTTCCCGTAACCAATGCCCTAAAATACAATTTTTGTACAAGAGCATTGTGTGGCCCCCTTTTGTCCCACTAACCTGTTCACCCCCCCAAAACCCCGCAGGGATATAATGGGAAAAAATTGCTAATCGGTACATTTGGCCCTTTCCCCCCCCAAAGTCCCTAACATATTGCAGTGTGTCCTCCCCTACTTCTTTAGTTTTGGGCAGTGCCATATCCCCTGGGACAATCTGCTTTTTCCAAAAATTATTTTGGGGACTGTTAAAAACCCCGCGGGGGCATTCCGTAGGAAGATAAAATTTTAAAGTGTTTTGGGCCAACAGAAAAACCATTCCCTCCATCTTTCATTTATATGGTTTTTTTTAACTTTTTTTAAGCCTTTTCAATCTTGTACTCGCCCCTAGGGCTTCCCAAAACTCTTTCCCCAAGCCCCGAAGCATTGCTCTTTAATTGAGAAAGTCCCCTTTTCACACAATTCTTTTTAAAGGTGGACAGAGAATCCGTTGATTGGTTTTCCCCTAAGGGTACAAATGAAAGGGTTTTTGGGGCCCCCGGATTCCAAACCCCCTTTTTTACAGAAGGTTATAATCTGCCAATTTTTGGAAAAACCCGCTTGTCACCCATCCCCAATTTCCCAAGTTCCCGCCACGACAAACTGTTTTCCCTTTTATGTATTAGATTCCATTGGGCCAATGTTTTTATTTCCCCCCCTAAAAAACTTTTTATTTTATTATTTTTATTTTAGAGCGCCATTTAAATTCCCGGGGCTGTACATTTAAGGGGGAATTTCTAATAACAAAATTGAACAAATACAAAGGGGACAAAAAAAACTAGTAACTGAAACAGAGAGGAAAGGGGATGCCCGAGGCTTACAATCTCAAGGAAAAGGGGAAGACAAAGGTGGGGGGGGGAGCCCCGTTTGTGGGGGCGGTGTACTGGGGGTGGGGTTTATTGAGGTTTTAGGCTACCCGAAATGGGTTTTCGGTTGTTTTTGAAAGGGGAAAATTTGGGGGAGAGTTATTTTTTGGGGTTAAAGGGGTTCCCAAGTGTGGGTGAGCAGGGAGAAGTCTTGGAGACTTTGTGGAGGAGTGAAAAGGGGGACAGAGGAGAAGGTCCTGGAGAGCGGAGAGGGTGAGGGGAGGTTTTGGGAAATTAGCCGGAAAACCCCGCATCTCCAAAAAGGGTGGTATTTGGGACAATGATGGGAAAAAAAAAACAGCTTCCCTCACTGTTTCCCAGGAGCTTGGTGTCTTTTAGAATCCCTTCGTTACGGCGGGGGAGATCCGGGTGCTGATTTCAAAGGCGGATAAATTTCGGGATTCGCCAATTGCCTTTCCGCCCAATTCAAAAAACCCAACTCAGGGATCAACCCGTAATGTCGAACAAGCGCTCCCAATGTACAACAATAGGGGGGGTTTTAGGCCCCCCCCCTGGCTTGCTCGAACCATTTTTATAAGCAATCGGGTCTTTTCATTCCCAAAAGGAATCCTAAAAACGCTGATCGAATCTGTTGATTCATTATGTTTGGGTAGCATCGGATGTTTTATAGGGTAAAATAATCGGAAAGTAATCTCTTTATAGTTTTGCCCCCCCTAGCAGTATAAGCCCGGGGGCAGGAAGGAGCACGGCTCTGACTGGAGGAGGAGGAGGCACCGGGAGGAGAGGCCGGGGCGGGAAAGGGAATCAGTTGATGGAGGAGGGGGCACCGGGGTGGGAGGCCCCCCAAAAAAAAGGGGTTTAGGGAAGAAAGAAAGTGTAAGACTTTGGGTCGTGTAACATCGTTTTTAGCTGCATTTAAATGGGACCCAAAAAGGACCCAAACGGGGTTCAAACAAAAAACAGTGTGATTTCCATTTTTTAATATGAAAACGCAGGGGTTTCAACAGGTTTTGTTCACTGCGTTTTGGGGATCCGTCCCAAAATTGTCGTGTCAATTTTGTCCATAAGACGCGCGGAGCCCTATTAAACTATGGGGGCGACCTCTGGCCAACACGCACCCAAACACAAGCTGCTGCGGGTACGTGTTGGATCCATTTAGGATCCATCGACGCTGTTTTTTGGATGGGTTTTACGGATCCAAAAACCCCGTGTGAAAAAGCCGAAAAAGGAGGGATAGGGGGAGCAAGAGAAGATACTCACCCAGATGCTTGTAGTACCACAGGCCCCAGGGGCCCCACATTGTTCCCTTTGAGAAAAGCACTGGGGCCCCATAAAATGTCCTTAAATATATCCCCTGATTAAAAATAAAAATTTTTTTTTTATTTTTAAAGTTTATTGGTTTTTTAAATATAAAAACTCATTGTAAAAACGAATATGTTCTATAAATAAGAAAAAGCCAAAGAAAAAACAGGGTTTACTTTAAAAAGAAACTGCAACAAATTTTGTGTCAAGGAATGAAAACCCTCACTGTATGGAAAAGGTCCCTGTGGTCCACAACAGGGGGGATGCTTAACAATGCAAAGACAACGACCGGGGGGGGGGGGGGGGGGGGGGGGGAAATGGGGCATTCCGGGGCATGAGGAAATGCCAGGGGGCCCCCTTTTGGCTTTTTAAAGAAAAATAAGGTGGGGGGGGAAAAAAGGAAGAGAGCGGGGGGGGGGGAGAAAAGAAGAAAAGAAAGAAAAAGAAGAAAAAAAAAAAAAAAAAAAAACCCCCAATCCTCAACCCATCCCCCCCCCCCCCCGGCACACCCCCGCCCCCCCCCCCCCCCCCCCGACCGTCCCATCGCATGTGTAGGATCGTGGGGGATGAGAGCAAGGGACTTGGGGATTAAAAGTCAAGGTTCGGAATGCCGGGAGGTTGGTATTCCGCCCCAGGGTGCCCAAGTTGTGCGAATGGCGAGTTCCGTCCTTTTAGCCGAGCTTCTCCAGGGTGCTGGGAAATGTCCCCCAATTGAGGGATGGGGAAGAGGTAGTCTTCCATTAGGGGAAATGACTGATTTGGTGCCTGGAGAATGCTAGTAGAATTTTTATGGGCCCGAAAGGGGAGTTGGAACAGAAAAAAAGGACGTTAGGGAAAGGGAAATAGGGTGCCATCTTTCTGATTGCGGTGGGATCGCCGCCCAAAAATGGTTGATGGTGCACAGCCCCCCAAAATGCCCCATAGCCCCACCCCCGCCCCAACCCCAACATGTTTGATGGGACGTTTTGGGCCACCATTTTGTAAAAGCCGGTCCCCTTACCATTAGAAAAATATTTTATAGTAGTTCTTGGCCTGCAAGATGACGCCCTTAGGGGGTAATAAAAACTTGTGCCTTTGTTCTTTGAAAAGGTTTTTTTTCATTCTTTTCCCAGGTGGGGAAATAAATAAAACGCCGTCATTGGGGTCCAAAAGCTTTGGGGTAGAGGACTGAAACAAATGACGTGGGGGGTACTTCGAACATAGGCGTCGAAGGTAGCTGGCGCGTGCAATTTGGGGTTGGGAGGTTAAAGAATAAAATTTTGGAAATTTGGGGTGATTCAAAAGAAAAACTTCGCCCCCGGTGGGTTTGAGCTATGATGCCCGATAGGGGGCAAAGACCCCCTGAAAAATTGGGATGTATTTGTAGCGGGGGGTTTTGAAAACCCCAAAAAGGTTTTTTGGTTTTGAATCCCGGGGGGGGAAAGAGGGGGTTTTGTTTTTAAAGGGGATTTAAAGGCCCCCGTGGATCAAGTAAAATTCTGGGGTTTTTTTTTATGCAAGTAAACATTGTTGAAGGGGGTAAAGGAAAGGCCCTTTACTCTCCGGAAACAGGGGGTGGGGCCAAGGGAGAGAGGCTAAGACATAGGGCGAGATCTGTGCGATAGAACCCATACCCTTGTCGGGGAGGTGTGCCCCGGTCTAAAAACCGTGGTATGCCGAGGCCAAGAAATACACCTACATTTGGTAGATCTTTCCCCCCCTGCCCTTGGGTCTGTAAATGTGGCTTTTGATCTGGGGGGCCTGGTGCCCAATGAAGCCGGAAAATTTTAGGGGTTGTCCCAGAAGGCGGGGGGGGGGGGTACCGTTTGCATGGGAAAAAGGGGTTTTGGGAGGGGAAATCTTTAGGGTTATCCCCCCAAACAGGAGAAGGCCTTAGATTTCCCATTTGGGAGGTTTGTGCAAATTGGGAGAGAAAGGACGGAATTTAAATCAAACAGTTGGTTAAGGCAGCGGGATTTTCGTTCCTAATAGTTTTGCCCCTGAAGGCCAGGGAAGGGAAAATGTTATTTTCAGGGAGGAAAGAACCGAGGGGGAAGGAGTGTTGGGCTTCAGATTGACGTTATCTTGTAATTTGACCAGGTCTGACCGCCCATTAGAATCAGGGAAGTAGAGAAACTGTGGTTTGTTGACTAATCAAAAGACCTGCAAACGCAGAGCATTTGAATTCTTCCCCCCAATGAACCCCCCGAAGTCCGGATTGGAGCGGATCGAGCCCAAAAGGGCCCCTCCATATAGGCATATAACAGGGGAGGGGGGCACCCTTGACGTGTGGTTTTTTTGAAGGGGAAAAACATCTAAAAAAGGCCCCCCCCCCGTTCACTTTAATTTTGAGCCAAAGGGGGAATGGTATAGCGTAAAATTTTTGAGGTGAATACTGGACCAACCCATGCGGGCTAGCGTTGGTAACGGCGGACCATGAAATGCGGTCGAATGCTTTTTCGCATCTAAAGAGAGAATTTTAAATGGGATTATAGTCGGGATGTGGATTAAGTAGAGTTTTAGCTGTTGCCCCTGGCTTTCTCCGGGCACAAAACCGACCGGTCCGATTTAAACCAGGAAAATACATGAGTCGTTGCCAAAATTTTTACGTAGATCTTTAGATCACTTTGAGTACAAATGGGGGGTAGACACATATTTGGGGGGTCTTTTCCTTTTTTGGGTAACTTTTATATGTCCCCGGGAGGAGGCCCACGGAAAGTGTGAGGTGGAAAGATGTTATTAAATGCGTTAAAAGGGGGGCAAAGCCAGGGGAAAGAATTAAAAAATTTGGCCGGTATCCGCCCGGTGGTTTTTGCCTCCGGGCAGCAGGGATCCCCTTTGCGCAATTCCTCGGAGAAAAGTGATTCGGGCCCGGGATTGCCTTGGGAAAGGGACAGAGAGCGCAGGAGGGGGGGGGAGGGGTTTTTTGGGAGGAAGTTGTGGGCCCTGGCAAATTGTTTTTTCGAATAAACAACGCTTTTGCAATTCTGAGTGGTGGGCCATTTTCCACCGGGTTTTTGATACAAGGATGAAGGAGCGAGGATCTTCCCCCTCGTAGCCCTAGCCAAAAGGCGACCACTTTTTTTGCATTTTTTAAGAAACACGCTGGGGACCGACTGAGGAAAACCGACCCAAGAAATTGAGGAGGCTTTCGCTTCTAATCTGCTAGTTGAGTTCCCTGTAAAAAAGAGGGATGAGCTTGCTTATGCAGAAATTCCAGAGAGATATTTCTGCAGGGCCGGGATAGGAGTGAGCTCCCCGCTTTTTTAACCCTTACCGTGTTGAGAGAACCCTCGGAGTACCATTGAAGTTCCCATTTATAAATGGGGGCGGTGGCATCTTTTGCGGGGTCCGACAGGAAATTTTCCATGTAGATTCAAGTCTCTACACAAGCCACATAGACAGCAAAAAAGTCGTTCAGTCTCCCGATTTTGGTTGGGTTTGACACAGAAGGGCAAAAAAAAACAAAAAAAAGGGGGGGGGATTGACAAAAGGAGTTACCCATTGAGGATACGTACCCGGGGAAGGGCATTATTTAAAAAGAAAGTGGTCGATACGGCTATATACCATTGGTTTTAATAAAAAGGGGTATCCCAGTGGTGGGGTGCGTATCTCCAGCCCTACACAGGGTACTGAAAGGGCTTTTTTAAATTTTTTAATGCGGGAAAAAGAAGGGTGCTTGGTAGTTTTTATGTGGTTCCCAAAGGGTTTTTGAAATTTTCCCCCAAGGAGAACCCTACCTTTCACAAGGGGGAAAAACCATCAAGCTGATTAAAGAAGGAAACCTTTCCTTTATTGGGGCTAAAGTTTATAATCGTAAAAGTTGGCCGTAACAAAAAAACCAAACAAAAAATCTGGTTCCACACATAACACAGCCAGGCCCCCGGGGTTTGGGGGGGGATTTGTTATAGCATCGCCCCGCCAGGTTTTAGAAATGGGGGGGCTAGCAAAAAGCCATGTAAAAACCTGTCTTGAGAACAGGGGTGTCCTATCTTTTAAGTGCTCCTTTAAGACATAAGAGTGTTTTTTTTGGTGATGGAAGTACGGGATATGCGATCTCTTTATGGGAATTGAGCCCCCCCATTAAAGGAAGCATGTTAAGATCCCCCATATTGGCTTGGTCATGAAGCAGCCGCCCAGAGGGGGCCCCCCACCGCAGGGGGGGGCCAGGAGAGAGACACGGAGGAAAAAGGGAGAAAAGGGGGAAAAAAAGAAAAAAAAAAAAAGGAAGAAAAAAAAGGGGGGTAAACCCGTACAGTGGCACTAAGAGGGCAGAATTTCAAAACAGGGAGCAGAACCTACAGCAGCTGGGAAAATCCCCTTTCCCATTGGGGAAGAGGAAGGACACATCAAAAGAAGGGACTCAATTTTCCCCGGGGCAAGGGAAAAATGGCTAACATCTGTAAATTGCTAACTATAACATGGGCATAAAAATCCCGGAAGAATAGATAGCAGTAAATAAGGGCCCCTACTACATTTGACAATTGACAATGATTTTGGGGTTAAGGGGGGGTGCAGTAGAGTAAAAAACAGGGGCCCCAGACCCGGATGGCATTGACCCCATGGAAGAGGGGAGGGTGTCCATCAGGTTGCGTCCCCCAGATTTGGGTCTGGGGTAGACCACCCCCCGGGCTCATCGGGCCTCTTTTTGGGGCCCCGGTCTATTAGTTTTGGGAACAGGGAATGCACAGATGGCCCTTCCGGCAAGGTGAGGGCCGAATTTGGGGCCTGAAGAAGGGGGAAAGTCCTCAGGGGAGGTATTTAGAGTGTTGGTCCCCCAAGCAAAATAAGGGGGAAGGGTATCCCCCCCTTACGGAGTTTCCCCTCCCTTTAGAAAACGATAAGGCTTTTGCAGGCTCCTGAGCTAAAATATGGTGGAGAGGTCTGTAGGATTTGGAGGGGGGGTATCTTTGTAGGAAACGGTCGGTTTCTGGTTTTGAAGGCTCCCCTGAGACCGTAAAAGTGGACCCAATATAAGCTTTGGGCGGAGAGGGGCGGGTTGGGGTCTGAGGGGCTCTTGGGCCCTTCATCTCAAAATACGTTGATGGTCGATCAAAGGTTGTTGAAAATATGGTTAAGACGCGAAAAGGTCCTCGGTGGGCCGACTCCGGCAGACCCCGAACGAGGGTTTTTTCTCCTACTTCTTTTTCGACATCGTCCAGATGTTGTTTCAGGAGAAAAATTGTGCGGAGTCTGTTTGGAGTGCTTTGGGGACGCCACAGAGGAGGAGGTATCTTCCGACTTAAAAAAATGGGTCAACTTGGGGGAAAAATTGAGAGCCAAACGGAAAAGGGATTTTAATTTTTGTTGCATTCACAAGAAGTTTCGGCGAGGTCGGGAAAGTCCCTTTCAGTGTTGGTTTTTAAAATTTTCCCGTCCCCTACGTGAGGGTTTAGATCTTTAAGAGTCGGGGGAAAATGGGAGCCCCGCGGTTGGGGTCGGGGGAGGGCCCGGGGTGTTCCCCCAAGGGGGGAGGAACGGGCAGGGTAAGCGGAGCGTTGGGTGCACATGTTGGCAGGGTGGGTTTAGTTAACCAGCATGCCCGTCTGAGGGGCATTGATGCAGATACCTTGGGATGAGGCATTGGCGGGAGTTACTGGTGACCAGGATGTGGTCTGGTTGGGGTCCCCACCCCCAAAAGGACCGGTTGGGCCCCTCGGGCGAGACTCCCCGGGGGCATGGCACAAAAGGGGTTTCAGTAAGTTTGACTTTGGGGAAACAGGGAGCCGTCGCTGACTGTGTTGATGTGGTCTAATAGGAAAGCTCCAAGTGGGGAGGAGGGTAACTGGAGACCCCCATAGGATCATGGACTAGGGGTAATAACTTGCTGTGCTTGGGGCGGAACTTGGAGGGGTGGGGGGGGTTTCGGCTCTAAGGTGCCCCCCGGGGGGGGGCACAGGGTGCTGGGGGGTGTTTGGCCCAGGGAATAACAAAAGAGGGGGCATATCTCTCCCCCCACCCCCCCATGCAGGGGCATATCCTGGGGGGCAAAGGGGTCCGATTGAGGCCCGAGGGGGCGGGGGGCATAGAGAGTGAGCCTCGTTTCATTTTCCCCATAGGCCCCGCAGCTGCTTTCCCTTGTATAGCTACCCTGGAGCAGGGGGGGCTGAAGGCAGGGGAGTGGGTTGGGGTCCCGGGCCCCCACATACCTGTGCCGAGGGGCCACGAAGCGCCACCCGGCGGTCCCGGGTAGTGGGGAAACCCTTGCGGCCCGTGGTGAAGGGAGCGCCGCCAGCCATGGGGAGGGAGGCCCGGGGTGATGTACTGGACTGCGGCGGCGATCCAGTGTGGGGAGGGCCCTCTGAGTCACACAAGGGGGGGGGGACGGCTGCAGTCGCGGGTCTGTCCCAACCCCTGCCTGCCGGAACCCGGGGGCGGAGGGCGGGTTCACAGCATTTCCCCTGCAGGGGGGAACCCCGGCGCGGGGCCGGGGAAAGTGTTCCGCCGATTGGCTCCTGCCGGCCCGGAAAGTCTTGGGAAGCTGAGGGTCAGGGTGGGGGGTTTTGTGATGCCCCCCCACCTTTGTTGTCTCGATTTGGCCGGGTCCCCCCTTTGGGGGGGTGTCGGGGAGGGGTTTTTCCGGGGGGTGCAGGGCGGCCCTTTTTGGGGTCCCGGGGCATCGTATTTGGGGTTTTCCCCCAGGGCCGCGAAACGGGCCCAAGTAGGGTTCAATTTCGGCCCCGAAGGGACGTGGGGGGGGGTCTTTGGGGACGGGGTACCCCGCCTTTTACCCTTTTTCCCCTGTTTGGGGGAGGGAAATTTTGCCCGGGATAGGGTTTAAGTGGCGAGGGGAAAGGGGGCACGTCTTTACTTGCCATGCCAAGCCAGCCCCCCCCCCCGGAATTTCAAACTTTAAGATTTTAAATATACAGAGGCGTAAAATTCAACTCTTTGGGCCCCGGTGAAAAAGTGAAAAGGGGCCCCCCCCTAAACCCTGTTTAATTTTCAAGTGGTGGGTTTTTTAAATGGAGGAGGGCTTTGGGGGCCCCCAGGCTGCAGGGCCCGGGAGCGACTGCTACCTCGCACCCCTTTAAACTACTCCCCTTTGGGAAATATATATATACAAAACATAAATGTAAAAAGTGGGAATTTTGGGTTCTTTATTAAAAATCCCCCCATGATAAGGAATAAGTCCCCCGCATGTAGATTTTTAAAATTTTTAGATAATTTTAATTAATAATGTAAGTACACCGGAGGTGGAAATGTTTTATATACATTTATAATCCCCGTGCCGTGCATCAGAGTCCTCTATCTATGAGGAAAAAAAAAACTCCCCTTTACCCCCGGGAGCCCGGGCCTTCTTTTCCCGGGGCCTTTGCTATGGGGGTGCGAGGGTTTGCAGTACCCGGCCCTGCAGTCCGAGGGGGCCCCCAAAAGCCCTTTCCACAGCATTGTCAATGGCACATGGGGCTGGGGGGGCCCCCCTTTTATATTTTCACTAGGGCCCCGAAGCTTCAAGTTACCCCCAGTCCTGTCCAGAAGGGGCGAATGAAAACCTTCTTAGTTCCGCCTGCCTCCCCGGTTTTCTGTTTCCCTTCTGTTTTTCTGGACATGGACTCGCCCCCCCCTGCGTGCGCAGGGGAGATTTTTCCCTTTCCCGCATAATAAATGACTGGGTGCCCGTGCACGGGATCTATGTCCTTTTATAGGGAAAAATCCCCCCAGTATTACAAACAAGCATTAATTGGAGAGTTATGGGTGTAGAAATTTTACAATGGGGATGCTTTGCCCAGGGCCCGTTTTTAACCGCATTATGGGCCCCCGGGGGAGCTGGGGGCACGGGCCCCCCCAAACCTAACCCCCGCAGCACTTCCCAAGTTATATAAAAATTTCTCCCTGGTCCCGGTCTGGGGACACCCGGAAGGCTTTAAACCCCTGATTGGGGGGGCTATAAGGGTTTATGGAAAGCCATCCTGTGCCCCCCGGCCAGTCCACGCAAACCCAAATTTTTATAACTTTGGAGAGTTGTGGGGGACTGGCCCGGAGGCACGTGGGTGGGCACACAATTTAAATCATGTAACTTCTGTTGTGGTCAGCCCGATTTCCCGACCCCTGTCACGTCCCCCCGAGTCCCCTTTTTCGTATAGTAATGCTATGTGGTGCGGATTACTATAAAGATAAAAGGGTCTGGGGGACGTGACACGGGTTTAGGATGGTTTGGGGGGACCCCCAAGCGAT
>JAODAL010084782.1:0-10808 GCA_025379985.1 Phyllomedusa bahiana
TGGGGGGGGGGGGGGGGGGGGGGGGGGGGGGGGGGGGGGGGGGGGGGGGGGGGGGGGGGGGGGGGGGGGGGGGGGGGGGGGGGGGGGGGGGGGGGGGGGGGGGGGGGGGGGGGGGGGGGGGGTGGGAGGGGGGGGGGGGGGGAGGGGGGGGGGGGGGGGGGGGGGGGGGGCGGGGGGGGGGGGGGGGGGGGGGGGGGGGGGGGGGGGCGGGGGGGCGGGGTGGGGGGGCGGGGGGGGGCCGGGGGGGGGGGCGGGGGGGGGGGGCGGGAAAAAAAAAAAAAAAAAAAAAAAAAAAAAAAAAAAAAAAAAAAAAAAAAAAAAAAAAAAAAAAAAAAAAAAAAAAAAAAAAAAAAAAAAAAAAAAAAAAAAAAACAAAAAAAAAAAAAAAAAAAAAAAAAAAAAAAAAAAAAAAAAAAAAAAAAAAAAAAAAAAAAAAAAAAAAAAAAAAAAAAAAAAAAAAAAAAAAAAAAAAAAAAAAAAAAAAAAAAAAAAAAAAAAAAAAAAAAAAAAAAAAAAAAAAAAAAAAAAAAAAGCATTTGGGAATTTTTTCCCAAAAATTCTTCGGGGAATAATAAACTGAACGGGGACAAGGGTTTTGGGAAATAAAACACTATATTGGGAAGGGTCTTCAATAAAAAAACCCGGCAATGGGTGTCGGGAGATTAAAAACGATACTGGGGAATTTGGGGGGGATAAAAAACTGATATCTGAGACGGGGCGGGATAATAAAAACTGATATTGGAAATGGCTGTCGGGAAAATATATAACAGAATCTGGGACCAGGCGTGGGGAAAATAAACAAATTGGGAATGGTTGTCGGGATAAATACACAAAGACAATGGGTCTGGGGTAAAAAAAAAACTGGGCAAGGTTTCGGGGAATTAAAACCCTTTTGGGGAAAAGCCTTTCGGGGGAAAAACGCTGGGGAATTCCCGTCGGGAAGTTATAACCGATGAGGAAAATGTTGGGAATTTACATGAATTGGAATGGCTGCGGGAAAATATATACACTGATATCGGGACAATTGGGGCGGGGGAAATAAAAAACTGAAAGGGTCCGGGGGGATATATAACATTCGGGAAATGGCGTCTTGGGAAATAATAACATATTGAGACAATGGGGGTCGTCGGGGGATATAATAACAACTGATTTGGGAAATTTGGGTTTTTGGGGGAAAAAAAAAATTGGCAAAGGTCCTTTGGGGGAGATAAAAAAATCTAGGACATGGCCTTTCGGGGAGATATATACAAATTTGGGAAAGGCGCTGGGAAATAATAACCTGAATGAGCAAAGGTTTCGGGGAGATTAAATAACACTGATATCTGGGCAGGGCTCGGGGATAAATTAATAAACTGATTAAAATGCGCGGGGAAATATAATACAGAATGGGCTGGTCGCGGGGAAAATAAAACGGAAACGGAGAAAATGGGCTGGGGATAATTAAAAAAGGGGGGCCCGGGTTTTTAAAAAAATAAAATGGCCTTTCGGGTTAAAAAAAACTTTGGGGGGTGGGGGAAATAAAAATTAGGGAAAAGGCGTTGTCGGGGAGTATAATAACACTGATATCGGACAGGGTCTGTCGGGAGATATATAACCTGAATGAGGAAAGGATCTTAGGGGTATTAACGATATCTGGACAAGCGTCTGCGGGGAAAAAAACCCGAAGGGCGGGTTTTTGAGAAATAACCTTTCGGGAAATCCGAGGGGGAAAACAGATATCCGGGACTAGCTGCGGGGAAATAAAAAAATTTGGGTTTCTGGGAAAAAAACATTTGGGCATGCCGGGGAAAAAAAATGATCGGAAAGCGTTGGGGGAAAAAACCAAAGGGAAAATCTGTGGGAGATATAAACAAATTTGAAAAGGTCTGTCGGGAAAAAAAATTTTACTGGCCAGGTGTAATAAAAATAAAATATTTGGGAATTCCTGGGAAAAACGTTTGGGGGGAAAAAATTTTTGGAAATTTTCCGATATGGGAAATGGCGGTTTAAAAAAAAGAATTTTGGGGGGGGAGATAAAAACTGAACTGGGAAATGGGGGTGGGGAAAAACCTAAGACTGCCTGTGGGAATAAAAACTTTTAAAAGGTTGGGGAGATAAATAAAGAATCGAGACAATGCGCTGTCGGGGGAGTATAAACACTGATTAAAATTGGGGGTTTAAAAAAACACTGATATCGGGAATGGGTTTGGGGGTTTAAAAATATCTGGACAATGCTCTTGGGGAGAATAAAAAACTGAATGGGGGGGTGGGAAAAATAAAACTGAACGGACGGTTGGGCAATAATAACAAGATCTGGAAGAGTTAAAGAATATAACCCCTTTCGGGACAATGCGTCGACGGGTTTGAAATAATATACGAACAGGGGTCTGCGGGAAAATAAACAGAATCGAGGACAAGGGTCTGTCGGGATAAATAAACCTGAATAACAATGGCGCTGGGGAGATTAAAACAATGAACTGGGGGGGGGGAGATAAAAACACGATATTGGACAATGCGTCTGTCGGGTTTATAATAAAACGAATTTGGGGGGTTTAAAATTAAAACAGCCGGGAATCGTCTGTCGGGGGAAAATAACACGATATTGGGAAAGGCGTCTGGGATTAACCTGAACGGGGGGTTAGGGGGAAATTATAACCGAACTGGACATGGTCTGCGGGGTAGATAAATAACGATAGAGGACAAGGCCTTCGGGAATAATAACACGAAAATTGGGAAAGGCGTCTGTCGGGGAGATAAAACACGATTTGGGAAAGGTCCGGGGGAAAAAAACTTACTGGAAAGGCGTTTGGGGGAAATTTTAAAAATAGGACAATGGGCTTCGGGGAAATTATAACACTGATAGGGATTCCGGGGATAATACCTGGGGGGGGGGCTGTGGGGAATTAAATTTCCTAATGGGGACCCGGGGGGAATAAACCAAATTAAGTTGGCGCGTCGGGGAAATAAATAATTGGGAATGCGGTCGGGGAGATAAAACACTGATTCGGGACCCCCCCCCCCGCCCCCCCCCCCCCCCCCCCCCCCCCCCCCCCCCCCCCCGCCCCCCCCCCCCCCCCCCCCCCCCCCGCCCCCCCCCCCGCCCCCCCCCCCCCCCCCCCCCCCCCCCCCCCCCCCCCCCCCCCCCCCCCCCCCCCCCCCCCCCCCCCCCCCCCCCCCGGACATGCTCTGTCGGGGAGATAATAACCGATCGAGACAAGGGTTGTGGGATATAAACACGTTCTGGGCAGGTCGTGGGTAGAATAATACCTGATAAGGACAATGGCGTCGTCGGGGGAAAATAACCTGATATGAGAAGGGTCTGTCGGGGGAGATAATAACGAATCTGGACATGGCGTCTCGGGGGAGAATAATAACTAATGGGGCAAGGCTCGTGGAGATAACACTGATATCTGAGGACATGGCTGTCGGAGATAAACACGTATTGGGACAATGGCGTCTGTCGGGAATATATACATGAACTGGGACATGCTCGCGGGGAAAAAAATAACATGATGGACAAGGCGCTGTCGGGAGATAAATACACAGATATCTGGAACAATGGCGTCTGTCGGAGTATATAACAATGATTCTGGACAATGGTCTGTCGGGAATATTATACACTGATATCTGAGGCAAGGCGCGTGGGGAAATATAATAACACGATATTGGGACAAGGGTTGTCGGGGGAGTTAAAACGATACTAGGACATGGTCGTCGGGGGAGATTATACATGATAGTGGGACAATGGCGTCTGTCGGGGGAGATATAAAACACGATACTGGGACAGGGTCTGTCGGGATAATAACAGTATCTGGGACAAGGCGTCTGTCGGGGGAGATTATAACACTGATACTGGCATGGCGTGTGGGGAGATATATAACCGTATTAGGACAGGCGTCTGTCGGGGGAGATAAAAACACTGTATCTAGGACATGGCGCGGTAAAAAAACACTGATATCGAGGACATGGTCTGTGGGGGAGAATAATAACGATGAGGCAATGGGTCTGTCGGGGAAATAATAACCTGATATCTGGGGACAATGGCGCGTCGGGATTATAACCGATATCGAGACATGGTCTGTGGGAATATAACACTGATATTGAGACAATGCGTCTGTCGGAGATAATACACGATATCTGAGAAAGGCTCGTGGGGAGAATAATAACACTGATATCTGAGACAATGCGCTGTGGGGAGATATAATAACCTGAATTAGGACAAGCGCTGTCGGGAATATATAACACGAATGAGGACAAGGCTTTCGGGGATAAATACAGATATCGAGGAATGGCGTTGTCGGAGTATATAACTGTATCGGGACATGCTCTGGGGGAGATAAATAACATGAATCTGGGGAAGCGTCTGTGGGGAGTATATAACAGTACTGGGACAATGGCGTCTGTGGGGAATAAATAAAGATATCGAGGACAAGGCGTCTGTCGGAATAATACACGATATCTGGACAATGGCTCTGTCGGGAGTATATAACACTGAATTGGGCAATGCGTCTTGGGGAATATAATAAACTTGTTGGGACATGGCGCTGTCGGGAGAATAAACAGATCTGGGGACAAGGTCGTCGGGAGATAAACACTGATCTAGGCAGGGTCTTCGGGAGTTAATAACAGATTCTAGACAGGTCGTCGGGGAGATTAAACTTATTGAGGACAATGGCTGTCGGGAGATATTAACATGATATCTGGGCAATGGCGTTTCGGAGATATAATACTGTATTGAAATGCGTCTGTCTGGGAATTAAATAACACGAATCTGGGACAATGCGCTTCGGGTAGAATAATACACTAATGGACAATGCGTCGTCGGGGATATAATAACGATATCGAGACAATGCGCTGCGGGGATAAAAACGTACGGGACATGGCGTTGTCGGGGAATTAATAACAGATATCTGAGGACAGGCGTCTGCGGGAATATAATAACACGATTCTGAGGACATGCGCTGCGGATAGATATAAAACATGATACTGGGACAATGCGTTGTCGGAAGATAAAAACAGATTTGAGGACAAGGCGTCTGTCGGAATGATAATAACACGATACGGGACATGGGCGCGGAGTAAATATGATTCTGAGAAATGGCGTCTGTCGGGGGGAGATATAATAACACTGATATCTGAGGACAATGGCGTCTGTCGGGGGAGATATAATAACACTGATATCTGAGGACAATGGCGTCTGTCGGGGGGAGATATAATAACACTGATATCTGAGGACAATGGCGTCTGTCGGGGATAGATATAATAACACTGATATCTGAGGACAATGGCGTCTGTCGGGGGAGATATAATAACACTGATATCTGGGGACAATGGTACTGTCGGGGGAATATAATAACACTGATATCTGAGGACAATGGCGTCTGTCGGGGAGATATAATAACACTGATATCTGAGGACAATGGCGTCTGTCGGGGGAGATATAATAACACTGATATCTGGGGACAATGGCGTCTGTCGGGGGAGATATAATAACACTGATATCTGGGGACAATGGCGTCTGTCGGGGGGAGATATAATAACACTGATATATGGGGACAATGGCGTCTGTCGGGGAGATATAATAACACTGATATCTGAGGACAATGGCGTCTGTCGGGGGAGATATAATAACACTGATATCTGAGGACAATGGCGTCTGTCGGGGGAGATATAATAACACTGATATCTGAGGACAATGGCGTCTGTCGGGGGAGATATAATAACACTGATATCTGGGGACAATGGCGTCTGTCGGGGGAGATATAATAACACTGATATCTGGAGACAATGGCGTCTGTCGGGGAGATATAATAACACTGATATCTGGGGACAATGGCGTCTGTCGGGGAGATATAATAACACTGATATCTGAGGACAATGGCGTCTGTCGGGGGAGATATAATAACACTGATATCTGGAGACAATGGCGTCTGTCGGGGGAGATATAATAACACTGATATCTGAGGACAATGGCGTCTGTCGGGGAGATATAATAACACTGATATCTGAGGACAATGGCGTCTGTCGGGGGAGATATAATAACACTGATATCTGAGGACAATGGCGTCTGTCGGGGAGAGATATAATAACACTGATATCTGAGGACAATGGCGTCTGTCGGGGAGATATAATAACACTGATATCTGAGGACAATGGCGTCTGTCGGGGGGAGATATAATAACACTGATATCTGAGGACAATGGCGTCTGTCGGGGGAGATATAATAACACTGATATCTGAGGACAATGGCGTCTGTCGGGGGAGATATAATAACACTGATATCTGGGGACAATGGCGTCTGTCGGGGGAGATATAATAACACTGATATCTGAGGACAATGGCGTCTGTCGGGGATAGATATAATAACACTGATATCTGGGGACAATGGCGTCTGTCGGGGAGATATAATAACACTGATATCTGAGGACAATGGCGTCTGTCGGGGATAGATATAATAACACTGATATCTGAGGACAATGGCGTCTGTCGGGGAGATATAATAACACTGATATCTGAGGACAATGGCGTCTGTCGGGGGAGATATAATAACACTGATATCTGAGGACAATGGCGTCTGTCGGGGAGATATAATAACACTGATATCTGGAGACAATGGCGTCTGTCGGGGGAGATATAATAACACTGATATCTGAGGACAATGGCGTCTGTCGGGGGAGATATAATAACACTGATATCTGGGGACAATGGCGTCTGTCGGGGATAGATATAATAACACTGATATCTGAGGACAATGGCGTCTGTCGGGGGAGATATAATAACACTGATATCTGAGGACAATGGCGTCTGTCGGGGAGATATAATAACACTGATATCTGAGGACAATGGCGTCTGTCGGGGAGATATAATAACACTGATATCTGAGGACAATGGCGTCTGTCGGGGAGATATAATAAACACTGAATAACAGATGACAATGACGCGTCTGACGGGGAGATAAACTAACACTGATCTCTGAGCCACTTCCGTCTTTCGGAGATATAATAACACTGAATCTGAGGAACAAATGGCGTTCCTGTTCGGGGTTAATAAAAATAAAACCTCGATATCTGAGGACAATGGCGACATTCGGGGAGATATAATAAAACAGATATCTGAGGACAATAGGCGCTGTTCGGGGGAGATATAATAACACGATATCTTAGAGCCAAATGTGGTCTGACGGGGGAGATATACTAACACTGAATATCTTGAGGACAATTGGCGTCTGTCTGGGGAGAAAATTAATCACTGATATCTGTTGGACAAAGGCCACTGACAGGGGAGATAAAATAAACTGATATCAGGGACAATGAACTCTGATCGGGAGATATAAAACACTGAGATATTATGAGGCACGAATGTCGTCTGTCTGGGGAAGAATAATGAAAAAGTGATAACAACAAACTTTTAAGTTTGGAGTTAATAAATCGATCTAATCATGGCCCCCCCCCGATGGCCGAGGGAACCCAGACCTTCCCCTGTGTGAGTCATGTCCCCGTAGGACAATCACATATCTCACTTCAATCACAACAACTCTCAATATGGTCTCTTGTTTTAATATCCCCGGGGAGGAGGGCTTCTAATGTAATAATCCACATTCATCTGTTGATCCTAAGCTGGCTGCGTTCAGCCTCACATGTCCTGATAACAATATCCTAATTATCCTCCCAGAGCTGCAACTCACTATTCTGCTGGTACCGTCACTGTACATACCAATACTATATTATCCTGTACTGACCCTGAGTTACATCCTTATTATCCACCAAAGTGTGCGCTCACTATTTCCTGCTGTGGCAGTCACTGTACAAACCTTACATATCCTTACTGATCCAGAGTTACATCCTGTATTTATCCTCCCACTGCTCTCACTATTCTGCTGTTGCAGGTCAGTATACTGAACATACATTACTTGATACTGTATACGCTGAGTTACATCCGTTTATACGTCCTCAGAGCTGCACTCACCTATTCTGTCACTGGTGGCAGTCACTGTGTAACATACATTACTTATCCTGTACTGACCTGATATACATCGCTGTATTATACTCCAGAGCTGTCACTACTACTTCAGCATGGTGCATCACTGTACATACATTACTTATCCTGCACTGAATCCAGAGTTACATCCTGTATTATATACTCCATGGAGCTGGCACTCACTAATCTGCTGGTGCAGTCCACAGAGTACAATCATACATTACTATCCCTTACTGGTCCTTGAGTTACATCCTTCTTATCCTTCCAGAGCTGCCACCGTCCCAATTGTCTAGCTTGTACAGGACTGTACATACATTTAACCTTAACCTTACTGAAACCTATTACATCCTGTATTATCCTCCCAGAGCTGCGCTCAACTATTCAGCTGTGCAGTCACTAGTACAAACGATTACTTAACCTGTACTGATCCAGAGTTACATCCTGTATTATCCTATCCTGCAGAGCTGCGCCACTAATCTCTGCTGGTGCAGTCACTTAACATACATTACATATCTGTACGACGCTGATTACATCCTGATATTATACCTCCAGAGCTCTGCACTCACTATTCTGCTGGGTGCAGTCCACTGTGTACGCTACATTACATAACCCTGTACTGATCCTGATTCCACCTGTATTATACTCCAAGCTGCAACCACTATTCTGCTGGTGCAGTCACTGTGTCATACATTACTTACCTGTATGACCTGGTTACATCCAGTATTATACTCCGGCTGCACTCCTATTTGTGGTGCAGTACTGTTCCTTTACTTATCCTTACTATCCTGATTTTAAAACCGTATTACCCCAGAGTGCACTCATATTCTGCGGTGCGGTCACTGACATACATTACTTACCCTTTAAATACCCTGGTTACACCGTGTTACCCCTCCAGGCTGCACTCATATCTGTGGTGCAGACTGTGTACTACAATTATCCTTTAAATTTCCTGAGCAGCCCTAACCCCTTTATAAGAGATCCTTCCACAGACTCAGTCAGTCAGACCTAACCTCTACAACATGGGCAAGACCAAAGAGCTTTTTAAAGGGTGTCAGGGACAAGATATAGATCGCACAAAGCTGGAATGGGGACAGAAACCTAAGTAAGAGGGGGGGAGAAGGGACGATGTTATGCAATAGTAAGAAAATGGAAGAAATATAAAATACTGTAGTCGCCATCGATTGGGGACCTGCAACTCCACCCCGCGGGGGGTCCTGGATTTGGAAGGTGAAGATCAGCCAAAAACTACATGGGGGGAACTTCTTAAAGTCTCAAGGGAGCGGGACCAAAAATCACCAAAAAAAACCCTTGGTGACACATTATAATCCCGCAGTGACCGCAAGGGCCCTTTTCCCAAAGGGGGCCCCATGTGCAGGCCCGCCCGAATTTATCAATGAAACCCGGAGGATCTGGAGTGATTGGGAGAAGGGCTGGGTCGGGAAAAAAACAAAAACTGAGCTCTTGGCATTAAATCAAACCCCTGTGTTTGGAGGAAGGAAATGCGCCCATACCGGAACACCGCCCCCCTTTTAGGCAGGAGGGGGAGACAGTATTTTTGGGGGGGTGTTTCTCTGCTAAAGGGCACGGCTACTTCACGATCAATGGGAGAATGGATAGAGCATGGACCGTAAAATCCCGATGACAACCTCCTTCCCCCACCAGGACATTACAAATGGGGTGGGCCGTCTTCCGCAAGACAATGACCTAAAAAATACGCCAAAGGGCCACAAAGGGGGGGCTCAAAAGAACACATTAAAGGGGTTTTGCCACGAGTAATTTGACGGGGGATCCCCCAAAAAATGGGTATTTAACACTTTTCAAATAAAATTGTTTTACAAAAAATAAAAGCCTCTGAGAGCCGCAGCCTGATCTGATGCCTTAGTCCCTGACTTTTTACATTAGCTCCCCGACCGGGAGCTGACGACAAGCTTGCATTTTCTTATCTGGGGCGGCCCCAAGAAACGCAAAGGGGGGGGAGAAAAAAAGCAGTTTACGGGCATTGACAAGCTCTGCTACTGTGTCACAGCCAACCCCTATCCCTCTGCTGTTTTAAAAGCATCCGTGGTTGTTTTGTAATTTTTTGAGAAAAAAGCAGACGCTCCCCGTACCTCCCCCCCTCTTCTTAGTCAGGAACGCTGCCTTTTCGGGGGCTTTTCTTTAACCTGAGCCCGAAAGAGGGAGAAAAACAAAAACCCCTAAAAGCTTGGGGACATCAGTTTCCTCTGTGGTTTAGCCAAACAATGTTTTCTCAACTACAGAGACGAGACGACTACAGCCCCGGGAGCTGCACGGGAGGTGGAGGATGACATAAGGGAGGCACTTTTTTTTTTAAAAAAGAACACAAAGACCCCTTTTTCAAGCCAAAAGGGGAGTGTCAGCCTGTTAGGTAGGGGAAAAAATTCCGCAAAACCCCCTTTTAAAGGCATGGAGTGGTTAGCCCCGTCTCCCGACCTTAATCCCCAAAAAAACTTATGGGGAGTGAAGCTCCGAGTTGTCAAAATCCCTTAAAGATCTGCAAAAGAGAAGGCAAAATTCCCCCCGAAAAATTTCGCAAAAAAAATCCACAACTCCAAAAAACATGATGCGGGTTTTCCCAAAAAGGGTTTTTTCCACCAAGTATTAAACTTGTTTGCCACAGGGGGTCAAATACTTTTTTCTCACTGCAAAATGCAAATTAAATGTTATAATTGAACAAAGTGATTTTTGGAGTTTTTTTTGGGTATTTTTCGCTCAATGACAATTAACCGACCCTTAAAAATTGACGTTATACTTTTTCCCGGGGGAAACTTTCACAATCAACGAGGGGTCAAATACTTATACAATGTTGCAATTAATATTTTATAAAATCTTTG
>JAODAL010084783.1:0-10807 GCA_025379985.1 Phyllomedusa bahiana
TTTTTTTTTTTTAAAAACGAATCTCTAGGTATTTGTGCCACCCTGGTTATAGCTTTATCTAGTTGTTTATGTGTATAAACCTCTTGTTCTTAACCTTTCTATTGCTTTTTCTGAGTGTTCAAAAAATATAGTGTCTGTAGAGGAATTTCTTTTTAAACGTGTTAATTCCCCGAATGGAATATTATTTATGATGTGACGTGGATGTGATGAATTTGCTTTAGATCGTGTTTCTGGCAGTATTCTTCCTAAAAGGTGACACCATTATCTCCTGATTACATTTTCCTGTTAAAGTCACATCCAAGAAATTTATTGTGTTCCTATCCCAATGTGAGGTAAATTTCAAATTGTACTCATTATTATTGAGATAGTCCACGAATTTAATAGCAGAAATGAAAATCCAGCTTTAAAAAACGCCAAAGGAGAGGGGGGAGGAAACATAGGCGCAAATTCAAGAATTTTGAAGAGACTTCAATAACAGACTCTCCAGTTATAAATTTATCGAGTTATATAGTCTCCCAAACACAAATCTCCTTATTATCGAAAGGATTAGGTTTCATACCCACAACGAATTTCGATCTTTTTCACACTATGTTAGACGTTAATAAATTTGCACGTCTCCTAACAATAAAAAATCTTTTTTCTGACAACTCCATTGCTTTAGAAACATCAACGAATATAGTAAATGAGGCAAGCAGTTTGAAGTTTATAAAAGCTATGAGGAAACCCGCAATATTATGTTCTTGAGACAACTAGAAAGTGAAACAGAACCGACAGAATTTAAATCTTGTCCCACTTTTCAAAAGAGGAATGAATACTTTTACCCCATTAAATCTCGACCATGGGGATTAGACCAATTCCAAGAGAATGTAGAGAGGGAACTCTCGGAACTTCAGGGAAGGGTTAATATGAAATTAAAAAAAAGCTATTCCAACATTAGCAAAAAAGAACGTGAAGTGTTGAAAGAATTACAAAACAACCAAGATTTATTTATTAGACCTGTAGATAAGGGGGGAGGAGTGGTTCTAATAAATGCTAGTCTATATAGACTTTTAAATTTAGAACTACTTAAAGATACAACCACTTATCTAGAAATCCAACCAAATCCAACTAAAGAATTACAGAATAAATTAAAAAATCTATTAGATCTTGGAGTATATATGGAGCCATTCTGAAGATTGGCTGAAAAATTATTTGTGCAACATCCAATCACCCCAATATTACACTCACTCCCGAAAATACATAAAGAAATTTTTCCACCTCCACTGCGACCCATAGTGAGTGGGATAGGGTCCCTCACAGAATACCTTGGAGATTGGGTGGATACCCTTCTCCAACCGCTAGTCTTGGCAATTCCAGGTTATATAAAAGACACCAAGAGTTTAATCTCCATCATAAATAAGATTCCCTGGCAAGCAAATTCCTCTTGGCTATACAAGTTGATGTGGTGGGCTTATACCCCTCAATTCCTCATATGATAAAATGTTGATCACATTGGGTCATTTTTTAAAAGATATAGCGAATATACTCCAGCTCTCAATGAATTTATACTCCTGGTGTGGAATTTTTATTATGTAATAACTTTTTTTCATTTGACAACAAGTATTACCTACAAAAACAAGGAGCGTCAATGGGTGCAAAATGTTCGCCAGCATTGGCTAACATATACATGAGCATATGGGAAGAAATTTTTATCTTCTCCCTGGATTGCCCCTTCTCCTCCCACATCAGGTGGTATGGAAGATACATTGACGAACTCCTCCTGGTGTGGGAGGGGGATGGGTTATCTGCTATTAAATTTGTGGACTATCTCAATAATAATGAGTACAATTTGAAATTTACCTCACATTGGGATAGGAACACAATAAGTTTCTTGGATGTGACTTTAACAGGAAAACTTAATCAGGAGATAATGGTGTCACCTTTTAGGAAGAATACTGCCAGAAACACGATCTTAAAGGCAAATTCATCACATCCACGTCACATCATAAATAATATTCCATTCGGGGAATTAACACGTTTAAAAAGAAATTCCTCTACAGACACTATATTTTTTGAACACTCAGAAAAAGCAATAGAAAGGTTAAGAAAAAGAGGTTATACACATAAACAACTAGATAAAGCTATAACCAGGGTGGCACAAATACCTAGAGATACGTTATTAAAAAAGAAAAATAACAGAATAGGAGAAATGGATACAGGCAATAACATACAGACAAAACCTGTTAGTGTTACTTTCTCTACGGTATATAGTCCACAATACCATGAAATCATAAAAATTATTAAAAGGAATTTACCAATCTTATCTGTACAACCAAATATGAGGGAAATCATAAATCATCATGTGAAATTTGTATCCAGAAAGGCACCTAGCCTGGCAAACTTACTATCCCCCAGTCTGTATATAACCAATAACAATGTAGGGAAAAAAGATTGGCGAAAAGGTTAAAGGATCATATAAGTGTGGACACAACAGGTGTATTACCTGTAATTATATGCAACCCACTAAAGATATTATAGCCACAGCAACAGGGGAGAGTTTTAAAATATCTAGTTACATTAACTGTAACACACATAATACAGTATATGTTATCACTTGTACAAGTTGTAGGGTACAATATGTGGGACATAGTTCCAACAGCCTGAAAACAAGGATACGGAGGCATTTGTCGGACATTAAGAAAATAGATCAGATTAATGTCTCAATGGCATCGCGCCACTTTGCGGAAAAACATTTATGTAATGTAAATAGCTTTATTTGCAGTGGTATAGAAATAGTGCATCAACCAGTGAGAGGGGGTGACATGAAGCGCAAGCTTCTGTCAAGGGAAGCCTGGTGGATGTTCAGACTGAACACCAGGTTTCCGGCAGGACTGAACAGGAGACAGGATATCATGTTCCACTCTTAAAAGGAGGAACTCTTATATATAGTATAATAATATTCTATGTGTAATCCATCACATCATGTGGTAGTGTTTTTCACCTTAATATTGTTTTTAAGATATGATTATGTTTTTTACGATGTATGTGTAATGGACACTAGATATATAATAGATGTGAGACATCGCTTACGTCACACCAGGACTAAGGGACACGCCTCCCGAAACGCGTCGGTGTTTTGCTGGTGAACGCCACACCACGATGTATTAGCTATGATATGCTTTTAAATATGTTTGGAAATAAAGCTGCAGTGAAGTTCTCAACAAGGATTATCATTACTTACTAAACCTTGGACACGCATCACAGCTGCTGGAACTCCGTGGTTTAAAGGATTTCTATTGTGAAGAGGGAATTTTGCTTCACAGCCTCTTGATCCGTGCAGCTACTGAGAGCGTGATTGCAGGTGAGCCGATTGCAACAGTTGCTTTTGTTAAAATTTAAGGGCCCTCTAATGTCCTAAAAAAATATATGAGATTGTTTAAAAATTATGCCAACATAAAGTAGACTTATGGTAGATGTTCGTTATTTACTAATTTGTTGGGGGTGACTGTCTTACACACAGAAAATGTTAAACTTTGAAAATGGCAAATATTTTAAAATTTTCACCATATTTTTTACAAATAAACAAGGATTGTTTCAACAAAAATTAATTGCTAACTTAAACTACAATGTGTCTTGAGAAAATAAATCTCAAATTTACCTGAATAGGTAAAGCCATTAAAAAGTTATTCAATAAAGTGACAGATTTGAAAAAAAAGGGCTTGGTCCTTGAGTTCAAAACAGGCTTAGACCTTAAGGGGGTAATAAGAGCAATGTGTTTTTTAATTTATATGCAATATGATGTTCTGAGTTTTTGCAGGGCTATCTGCTATTTTAACCCTTTTTTATTCTAGATGAACCATTAAAAGAGTTATCTTGTGCCCAATAAAGTAAAATAAAAAGCTATACTAACTATGAATTGAGCTGAAGGTTGAAGTTATAAGGCTACTTCAAGTGGCAATGTATTTTACATTAGAAGCCAAATCTAAGAGTGGTAAACTGTTTCTACGTGTTCTAAACTATGAGCATACAGCTAGCACAAACCTGTACAGTGTAATAAAACTTGACCTTAAGCAGTACAGCGTTTTTTCTCCTTTATTGTAATAAAATCTGGTAATTCCAAAATCTCTACATACAGAACAATGCATTTCATGCTTAAAGGTACTTCATCAGGTTGAAAAAATATACTATAGTGTGAGCACTGTTAAATAGAAAGAAAAATTATCAAATAGATGCAGTTTAAATCCATGTGGCAGTTGAAATTGGAGTTGACACTAACTTCAATAATACAGAGGCTTCAAGTGGTAAATAGTGAATAGCACTCCTTGGAACATACTATATGCTATGTGTCTGATATGTCATGTTTCCTCAGAAACACTAAAAACCCCAAACATTGCATCTCAAATTTCTTAAAACTATGAGTGGAACAAAGGAAGAGAAAAATTATAATGGAGAGATTTGAATCTCTTTCATATTTTGGACCTGCTTCTACTTTTGAATAGTGTTGATCGAACTGTTCTAAAAAAGCTAAGTTCTAGTAGAACTTCTCGAATGATTAGAACTTGAACTAAACTGAATATTTTACTGTTCATTCGAGTAAAGTTCTAGTACTGGTTTGACATGCCATTTTCAGTTTTGTTTTCAGCGGCTTTCTGTACTTTTGGCAGTCATCCAATTACCTTTATGCACTTTTGCCGGCCATCTAATCAATTCAGAGCACAGAGAAGTGTCAAAAACGTAATTGCTGAGGTGTAGGGCTCTCATTGGCTGCTAAAGTCACATGACCATGTTATATATACTTCACTGTATTGCCTTGTGAATGCCATTTTCAGCTCCAATATAATTTTCTTCTCCATAGACATCAATAGTTAGGGAGTTTGGTATTGCTGACTGCATCTCTCCCACATCCAGAAGCTGTTATTTGGTGACATTTGCAGGCTCACATAACGTCTAACTCTCATATACATGTGTATGTATATATATATATATAATATTATACAGCGTGCTTGGATTTGCTAAATCATACTTAGTGCCCAAAAGTTCTGTTTTTGCTTGCAAGCTGTCCTTATCTTTTCAGTTAGCCATTGAAAGGAATTAAGTATTTTAGCCTCTCAATTTTTTTCTGTCACTCTTAAAGCCTAATTTTCTTCACTAAGTTGTTCCACATATCCAGTTTACTGTTATGGATGGTAATTCCAGCTTCTCCTCACCTGTATAGGTATAAAAATTAACCAGAATATCTTCTCCCATAGACTTTAATGAGGCTCGAAGTTTCAGTTCGAACCGAACTCACAAAAGTTTGAGGTTCTAATCGAACTAGAACTTTTTACTGTTCGTTCATTTGAACATTTGAATTTAAAATATTGATGCAAAAAACTAAAATTTTGCCATAAGAAAATAGGCTTATTTATGTTTTTTAAGAAGGTAAAATATTTCAAAGTTTGAATTTTCTGTGGCTATTATCTATTTTTGCTAAAAATGGGAGAGGTATTTTTAGGGTCATAGAATATTAAATAAAATGAGGAAATATACATTTTATTAATTTAGATTTTCAGCCAGGACATGGAAGAGTGCTCTAAAAAGAAGCCCCCTGCATCATAGTTTTTCTTTATTTAACGAATTCAAGAATTTTGTCAGTGCCTGTCCCCTCCATAAGCTGGTATAGGAATGTGTACAACCACAGGCCAGTTTTCCTTCCTCTCATACACATGAAACCATTGATGACCATTAGTATTTAGATCACGTCAGGCATAATCAAAAGAAGGAGGAATTAGGAGGATATCAATACTTTACAATTGATGTGCTGCCACAGTCTGTCCCACCACCAGTCTACTATCCTTATAGTTTCCAAAGTCAAAAAAACAGACTTCAGGATTCCATATACCACAGTGACTCCAGTCTCCTCTTAGTACAACCATTGCTGCCTCACAGTCCTCCTTCAATAAAAAAAAGGTGCCCATAGTGGCATCTTACATTCCCAGTTTTTCCCCACCTGCATGATAGGAATAGGAAGCATTATTGAAAAAAGAAGGAGTGAATTCAAAATTAGGAATGTAGGGAGTTGGGCATTACAGTCAGAAACAGAAGAATATAGAGAGTACTGCTTACAAACTTATTTGGATTCAGAATGTTTGGAAAACAAAGGAAGAAGGTTTTTGAGAGGTAGTAAGCAGTTTTTAAAGGTCCTCAGTATCTGCAGGGACAGACAAACAGTGCGCCCTAGCCCTAGGCTTTGCCTGCATGCTTGCAGACCCAACCCTAAGCGATTGGCAACAACTGGGCAGAGGTCCCTGCCCTGAGCAAGTGCAAAAACCAATCAGACAAGACAAACAAAACAGAGTAGCAGGATGGTCAGCAGAAAAAGATCAGAACTAGGAAGATCAAAACAGTGCCAAACGGTAAGCAGAAAACGTAGGTGAAGAGGCAGGGAAAAGGTCAGAAATCCAAGAGAAGCAAAAAGTAACCAAACACGCACTAGCTCAAGCTAAGGCTATCACCAGTAAATAATTCCAGCCAGGAGGAATCTTAAATAGGAAGTCAGGAACCCAGTGCAGAGTGTGACCAGTTCCCTGACATCCAGAACATAGCCTGAGGGGTGAAGACGTCTGTTAATCATACCTCATCTATATCACCTGCCACTCAGCACAAGGCCACAGCATCAGATGGTCTTGGTGGGGAACCTGTCAATCATAGTTAGAAGATCTGACAAGGAAGTGTTCAGATTGAAAACATAGAAAATAGTTTACAATACTAAAATCATGGCCAAAAGTGCGTCCTCCGCCGTATCTTCTGGACTGAAGACTGTGCCAAGGCACGAATAGGCGCAGTCATCACACAGTTTAAAGAAGAATTGGAAAGGCAAAGAAGGAAACTGATAAGGTAGCAAAAGGAAAAGTAATTTTTTTCCTTGAATTGTGCTTTGTAACTTGAAGAACCAACAACTTTAATTAATTAAAGGTCATTAAATTTTTCTGTGAATTGTATATTTCTACACCCAAAACAACAGAATTTATATATATTTTACATTAGTATTTTTTTTTTTTTGCAATTGCACCATGTAGTACAAAGAATAACCAGAAATATATTAACTACACATTAGTGATTTTCTGTGTATTGATCTGTTTTGTGCTCAGAATAACCAATATTTTATATTAATTACAATCAGTCATTTTTAAGTGTGCTATGTTATGCCAAGTTCTCATTTGAGTAACTCACAATTTATATTTATTACAGATCACTCATGTTTTCTGCTAATTTTAAACCATAGTAGCAAGAATGAGCAAAATGTATGCAACACAATGCAAATTAACATGTCAAGACAATATACATAACTCAACTAGAATAAGAATGACATGTATACAATAGACAGAAAAATCTATACAAAAGAGTTTGCACTGATATTCTATCAAATGTTATTTCATTATCACAATAATATATACAAAAATAGGGCACATTTAAAACCACTTGAAAACATTTGATATTCTTTAAAAATTTACCATATCTCAAAATCTCAAAAAAAAGTCTAAACAGTACAACCCTCTGGATGCTGTTTCCATAGGAAACTTAGAAACACCATACTGGCAATGCAAAATATCACTAGCATATAGTTATCTTATAAGTAGTATAAAAAATAAACCCCTCAAGTTACAATATCAACCCATAAATGTGTTAACTGAACCACCTATAATGCAATATCTAATTATAAATGATGCATGGTGTAACTCTTATGGAGATAAAAGGAAGTGTTATCACAAATAGATATACTGTACATAGCCACACTTGTGGAGGAGTCGACCCGCATATCTCTACATTCTTTGAGGACTGCAAAACTCTTTATGGAAGTTGTTTTAAAGTTCTATTAGTTTTCCATTTCTCTAAAAACGATAAGCTGCATCAAAGCATTACTGTCTACAGATGGGTGTCTCTTGTTCATAACTCATGTATAAAAAACTGGCTTGCAGAGTAGCCATCTATAACTGGCAGTAAAGAAAGTTTGTTTTTTTCTAAAGAGATACTTTGTATAAAATAGATCAATGGAGTTGGATAAAAAAAATTATATTCTATGATACTGGCGTATTATACATTAACAATTTTTAACACTTACCTTTCTACACCGTCTAAGACATTAAACACATAAAGTGATTTTGGTTAACCTTCAGTTGAATCACAGATGTCTAATCAGGAGCAGTTTTTGAAATTTTGGTGTATCAAGTGCCTTGAATACTTATTAATGATGCTTTTTCACTTGCTAAACAAAACTATAATTGAAGTTGTTTTTTCATTAATTAGTCTTTTATTGGAAAAATAGTGAAGGAAGTTTTTCAAGATCAACTCATCCTTTACAATTGGAATAATGTCTTATCCTAATCCCTTAATCAATTTAACAGTATGACAGGAGGTCACGCAGTCATATCTAGAATATAGTAGAGACACATTTATCTGCCTAATCACTTTTTAGTGATTAAAACAATGTAATTACCCTACAGCATACTAATGTTATAATTGGCTCAATACAGATTTCAGGTTCAAAAGTTTTCGTGTGTTAGAATATGGTAAAAATGCAAACACAGCTATTTAGTAATGTATAAGACCCGGGGTTATATATATATATATATTTATATATATTATATTTTATATTTTAAAAATATATATATATATAATAAAATAATATTATATATAATTTTATTAATTAAAAAATATATTAATTGAATTTATATTGATAAAATTTTACTAATATGAATAAAAAATTAGGTATTTGAATTTTTAATTAATTATTTAATTCCTTTTCCATTTTAGGGTATGAGGCATGAAAAGGGTAATTATAATTTAAAATATATTTGAATTAGTAATATATACAGTGATCACATTACTAGTTAACATGATTTATTTTTACCATGACTAATATGATTTGTGCATTTCATTTTTATATTTTTTATATTATTACAGGTAGAAATCAAAATATGTATATTAATGGTTGACATACATACAAGGGTTGGACAAAATAACTAATTCTTCCTCCCCCATTTTTACATTGTCAAGTAGAACTATTCCCAACATGCCTGCTATCACCAGTAAAAAAACATTTTTTCCAGTCATGTACCTTATATTGCTTTTATTTATTTGTTTTGTTCTCAAAACCTGTTTATTTGCTTTACGTAGATGATTTCTGACATGAGAGAGTTCCAAAGGGGAATAATTGTTGATCGGTGTGTTGAGGTCTGGGTGTGCTGAGGTTTACTGTTTGCTTGATCACATCTCAATATGCAAAGACCAGCAGAACATCTGCAGATAGAAATTGCTGTGGTTGAAAGTCAAAATACGATGCCGGGGACAGAAGATCACTTTACTGAATTGTATCCAAAAAGCATAAAACTATGACTGCTGTTCAGCTGGATTGGTGGATTCCAAAGTTTTAAGAGATTATTTCATAACCTTTTCCTGCCTGATGAGCATCAGGAAAGGTCTTCAGAATCAGGTCATCAGAAATATCCTTTCCATAGACATGCAATGAGAAGATCAGATTTTTATAGATCTCTGTTGTTTAAATAAAACAGGTTGCCCACTCACACCCTGATTGTCATGCCATGGATTGAAAACACCGGTTTTTAGCTTGAAATTATTTGCTAATCCTATAGGTTTACATATTTTTGCCACTCAAAGACATTTGATACTAGATCATTTTACTTGATAAATAAATGATCAAGTCTAATATTTTGACTCATTTGGTTGATTCACTGTGCTCTATCTATCGTTAGGACTTGCGTGAAAAATTTAATGTAATTTGTTCAGAAATATAGAAAATTGTGAAGGGTTCACACATTTTCAAGGAACACTGTATCACAAACTAAGAGAATTAAGTATGTGGACACTGCTAGTGATATCACTCACAAGCTTCAACTTATCCCAGTGAGCAGAAACTAAGCCTTGATGATTATTTATTTGCTTCTAATTTTACCATTACGTAGTTCACCATGTTATGGCATAACAATTGGTAAGTCAGGGGACTTGCTCTAAATGCACTAAAATTTACTGTTATGAACCCATTATCAACATTTGTTAAAGGAGCATAGAGTTTGCTCACTTGCTGACATTATTATTCCTATTCAGCAAGTATAGGATGGGCTTTTTCTTAAAACGTATAAACTTTTATTATAAATCCGTTTAAAACAACTTCAATTAGTCAAAATAGACATTTAAGCAAGCAAGAGGGGTACTTCACACAGTTGCGATGTCAACATCGTTCGATAAAGGTAAGTCCGTGATTTCTTACTCCCACCGGAGCTTTCTTAGGAGACGCCGGGAGACCGGGCAGACAGTGTCTGTGCACGCAGCGACGTTTCAAGCCTTTGGCTTGAGAAAGGGGAGGAGTCTCCCCGAAAAATCACTGCGTGCATGGCTCCATCCATTCTCCATCCATTCTCCCATTGATGCGGTGAAGTATTCCTGTGCCCTAAGCAGAGAAACACTACCAAAACATAATGTTTCCACCTCAATGCTTGACAGTATGGACAGTGTTCTTTGGGTCATAGGCAGTATTTCTTTTCCTCCAAACATGGCAAGTTGAGTAAATGCCAAAGACCACAGGACCTTCTTCCAATCACTCACAGAATCATCCAGGTGTTCATTGACAAACCTCAGACCCGGGCCTGGCACAAAGTCCCTTTTTAGCAGGGGGACCTTGCAGGCACGCGGGGTTTTTAAAACCTTTGGGTGAATGTGTTCCAAGGTTTACTTGGACTGTTTGGTCCCAGCTGCCTTGATCATTAAAAAGTTCTTTTCCCCCTGTAGTTTTAACTGACTCTCACCGCCTCAAAACAAGGATAGCCCCCGG
>JAODAL010084784.1:0-10807 GCA_025379985.1 Phyllomedusa bahiana
AATGAAGCTATATAAGCACTTTTTTGTGGGATGAGCTGACATTTTCATTGGTACCATTTTGAGGTTCCTACTTCAATCACATTTTATAAAGGTTTTTTGGGAGGCACAATGAACAAAATACAGCAATCCTGGTAGTGTTTTTATTTTTATTTTTTACAGCGGTCATCATGTGGCATAAATGACATATTAACTTTACTCAGCAAGTCAATATGATTACAACAATGCAAATTTTTTCATGTTTTATTACTTTTACACAACAAAAACTATTTATTTAAAAAATAAAACATGTTTTTGCATTAACATAGTCCGAAAGCCATAACGTTTAAATTTTTTTTTTTTTTTTTATACAGAGCTACGTAGGGGCTTGTTTTTTGCAGGATCAGTTGATGTTTTTTGGTACCATTTTGTGGGAAACATTACTTTTTGATCACCTTTCAATCCATTTTTTGAGAGGCAGAACAAAGAAAATACAGCAATCCTTGCAGAGTTTTTTTTGTTTCTACAGCACTCATTACGCAGTATGCATGACATATTAGTTTTACTGTGCTTGGTGATACAATTACAGTGATATTCAATTTATATGTTTTTTTATGTTGTAGCAATGTTTTTATTGTGTAAAACAATATTTATGTATGGCTGCTTTGTGATTGCTATAACTTTTTAGTTTTGTTATACCGAACTGTGTAAGGGACTTTTTCTGTTAAGAACTAACATTTTTATTGGTACTACTTTAGAGTATGTATGATTTTAAGATCACTCTTTATTCCACTTTATCTGTAGTTGGATGAACAAAAATCACAATTGTATAATTTTTGTCTGTGGCATTCATTGTGTGGGTTAAATAAAGCAACAGATTTATAGGGTGGGTGGTTATACACGCAGCAATACCAAATCTTTATACTTTTTTTTTTTAGTGGTTAATAAGCATTTGTAATGGGGGAAGGGCAATATACATGTTTTACTTTTTTGGACTATTATTTGTTTGTTTGTTTTTTTCATTTGTCCCACTATGGGACTATACTCAGTGATCATTAGATCACTGATATAATACATTGCAGTATATATCTGTACTGCAGTGTATTATTCAACTGTCATTCAGCTTGCCAGGTTTCGTCTCGTGATTAAACGACTGGGAATGGAATTATCTTCGCTCCCAGCAGCAACTGCAGGAGCCTAGCTGTCGATCACTGCCTGGTTCTCACAGTGATCGTATAGGCACAGCTCGTGTGCCCACACAATCACCATGAGGTACCTGTACATTAAAGCACCATGACATACAGGTACGTCAAAGTGTGTTAAGGGGCTTAAAATGGTTTTAAAATGGTTCTAAAAGGGACAGTTCCATCAGAAAGAAACATTTTTGTTAAGATATTTGGTAGTATTTTTTTTATTTTAATAGTCCTATGTAATTAAAAATTACATGTCAAATATTGTCCTTTTCTAGTTGTGAGATAAAACTTAAGGCAAAGCAGATTACAGTAATCTCACTTAAATTCAGCTGAAGCGTATCTCCATATAGTCTTCTTACAGACAGCAGGTAATAACATAATGATTTCTATATTGTTCTCACCACAGTGATAGATAACATTAGACTAGGTCATTTTTATGGTACCTTTAATCATGGCAACTATCTGCATATCTCCTGTTATATATAAACAAGATAACCAATAAGGTTCAAATGATTAACCTAAATAGCAGGACAATGCATAAAGACCAGGGAGAGATAGTCACTAAGCTAATCAGTCCCATTAAACAGGAATTAAAACAGAATGACAGAACCTCAGCGCATAATGTATGAGGCTTTTAGTCAAGTACAAACAGTAATTTTTATGTCTTCAAATATAACAAAATTGGTGCCTCTTCGAGTATTATCTAGGTGCCTGCCAGCTCATTGTCTTACATATAGATCTGAAGCTAAAATATTTCACACCTGCTGATTATAAAGAGAAAGGTGGAATTGTGCATGAATAATGAAATTATTCTACCCCAGGCTGTCCGAGTGATTGGGATTTGTCCTTACAACCTATCCCAATGCTGGAGTGCATACAAATAATGGATCATCAGCAGTGCAATGACACAAGCTGGGGACCCAGTCCAATTGAATTTGCATACATTTTTGCCTATGTGATTTGAAGCAGTTTGGTCACTGAAAGAATAAAGAATAAAGCTTTTGAAACAGAACTATGGCTATGCCATGCTCCGGGTGCTGGTCTGCGCTCACACCCACACCTGTCCTCTCCTGTTGCGGATTCCACCTGTCCTCTCCTGCTGGTTTTCACGTTGGTGAGCTTCATCTGCTGTTCCATCCTCCCGGCCGGCCACTAGAGGGTGAGAGACTGGCTGGGTCAAATTCTTTTCCTCAACCCCCTGTGACAGACCTCCATCGTCCAGACCTGGAGGTTGCTTTCTGCTTTGAAGTTCACTCCTCCTGAATCCTTATCAGAGCTGTCCTCCTACAGAGTTCTGCCAAGGGCAAATTATTTACCTGTGAATTCTTCTCTAAAACCTTCTCTCCTGCTGAAAGAAACTACTCAATTGGGAACAGAGAGCTGCTTGCCATTAAATTGGCATTGGAGAGTGGTGATACCTGCTGAAGGGCGCTCTATATTCCCTGACTATCTATATAGATAATAAAAATCTGTTGTATCGCACAATTTCAAAGTACTTAAACCCTTGTTAAGCCTGCTGGTCCTTGTTCTTCTCTGCATCAACTTCTCCCTCCACTTTCGATCAACAATGCAAAAAATGTGGATGTGCTATCTCAGTCCTCTGACGTCTTGGACTCTATACCTGACCCACAGCACGTAATACGCCCGGAAAGAATCATCACTGCTGCACTAGAATAATTGCAAGACATTTCTCTGGGAGAGACATTTGTGCATCCAGTGTTGGACTGAGGGACCTGGGGCACACAGAGGAGTGGATCTTGGGGGCCCAACCTACAGCTACTGTACATGAAAATATTACCTGCCTCTCGGACTTACAATAAATGTGTCCATTTTACCACATAATACTGTGTGCAATACAGAACTGTACTGTGTGGTACACAATACCAAGAGACAAGTAGCAAATCACTCCACTATATGTATAATGCTAACTTCTTCTATCCAAGACCGCGTGCAAAGGAGTGTATACTGGCTGCCTCCGCTTACCCAATCAAAGTCCAGAAAATAGTAGCAAATCACTCCACTATATGTATAATGCTAACTTCTGAAAACTTTTATTTAGGCAATAATCATAATGCCAAAATTCACATAAAAGTGTGCTCTGAGAATGGACTTACTTTAGAACACTGCCTGCCATATTTATGGACTGAATGGAATGATACTCCTTGCTGGAGATCCTAAACCGCAAGTGCAATTGATTTTTTCTATATGTTTATACACTTTTATGTGAATTTTGGCATTATGACTATTGCCTAAATAAAAGTTTTTCAGAAGTTAGCATTATACATATAGTGGAGTGATTTGCTACTATTTTCTGGACTTTGATTGGGTAAGCGGAGGCACCCAGTATACACTCATTTGCACGCGGTCTTAGATAGAAGTCCGTACATATATTGAATACACAATACCAAGAGAGTCACATATCTGATTGTCTCACACGTCTATCTGTCTCACACGTCTGTCTGTCTCATACTTCTGTCTGTTACACATGTCTGTCTGTTTTTTTCACATGTCTGTCAGTCTCATACATTTGTCACATTCCAACATATCATAGACGCATGGCTAAGTAGCTCCATCTATATCCTCCTGCACCCTCCACCAGCCCACATAAAATATCTGCCTCCGAGTATACCTTTGTCACACATCTCACACTTTCTAAAATAAACATCACTATAAACACAGTCAAGAAAGTAAAAGTGAAACCCAACAATCACAGGACCAGGAGTGCACTCACTCTTGCAATCAGGGACAAATACACTGCCACGTACACTGCCACGATAAAAGTGCTGATATAACCTACAACACCACCATATAGAGAGCACAGAGTGGTCAGACACCAGCTCAAGTATAACCTACTAAACAACCGTATGGAGACCACATAGTGGACAGAAACCAGCTCAGTTCACCATCATATAATAATTAATACAGTACTAATCCAATATAGAAGCAAAATAACCCCTGTCATCCAAGGACTCACAGGAGATGTCTTATCTGATGAGTCGTTCTCTTCTGTAATGACTCGTTCTTTTTCCCTTTTCTTCTCCATTCAGTCCAGACCACCATCATGATTTCTCCTGGCCACCACTCGTCCCTGCTAGATTTACACACAAATATCGTAGAATCCTCACTTTTCAGGCACCTCTTTACCTATTCCTACCTCTTTACCAACTACCCAGGGGTGGAAGAGTGGGTGCAGGCCATAGCTTAGAGGCACAGTCTCCTAGAGGGTTGGGGGGGGGAGCGGACCAATGATCTGAAGATTGGGCTATGGCTATTGCCTGTGCCCCTAAGAATCATATTAGGTTATATTACAGTTAGGTTAGCAAGGCCCTAAGTAAGTTGATAAATGGGCAGGGTCCCAGGTAGCTAGTTAGTACCTTTTTAGGTAGGTAGACATCAGTTGGGCAAGTTGGTAGGCCCAAGGAAGATTGGTGGGTAGGCCCAAGCTAGGTTTATAAGAAGGCCCCAAGTAGGTATGTAGGTGGGCCACATGTGGGTAGGTAAATAGCCATTAGGTAGATAAGCAGGCCTCTGTTAGGTAGGTTGATAGGCCCAAGTTAGGTTGGTCTGTCCCAGTTAAGTAGGTTGTAGGTGGGAAACAGTTAGGAAGGCGGGTTCAAAGTAGGTAGGTGATAGGTGGGCCACATGTATGTCGGTGGGCCCTAGATAGGCAGGTGATGGGGGGACCCAGTTAGGTAGGCTGTAGGTAGGTGATAGGGGGCCCCTGTAGGTAGGTGGTTCCCAATTAGGTAGATTAAAGTTAGTGAGGGGCCTTAGTTAGTTAGGCTGAAGGTAGTTAGGGCCCCATTTAGGTAGGTTGTAGGTAGTTAGGGCCCCATTTAGGTAGGTTGTAGGTAGTTATGGCCCCAGTTAGGTATGTTGTAGGTAGTTAGGGCCCTAGTTAGGTAAGCTATAGGTAGTTAGGGCCCCAGCTCTTATCAATCGACTAAAGGCCTCAACAACCGGCTTAACGACCAACTGTAGTCCCCGGAGTCGATTGCTAAGCTCTTATCAATTGATTTGAGGCCTTAACCACCAGCTTAACGACTGTTAGCGTCTTCACAATGCAGTAAGTTATATGTCCCCTAGTAGGTAGGTATATAGGTTATATGTCCCCCCAGTAGGTAAATAGGCAGGTTATAGGTCCCCCAGCACGTATATAGGCAGGTTATAGGTCGCGTAGCGGGTATATAGGCAAGTAATAGACCCACCAGTAGGTACATAGATCGGTTATAAGTCCCCCAGCAGGTATATAGGTAGGTTATAGGTCCCCCAGTAGGTATACAGGTAGGTTATAGGTCACCCAGTGGGTATATATGTAGGATATATATCCCCCAGTAGGTATATAGGTTATAGGTCCAGGGCCGTTCCTAGGCTAAATTGCACTCAGGGCGAGGTGAAGAAATTTGCCCCCCCCCCCCCCGCCCAGTAACTTAATGCGCCAGAATGCGTGACAATGCATCACCATCAACCAAATCTAAAATATACAAAAAGCTTTACCACAATGTGCGACGTATAAAACTACTAAATAATAGTCATACTGTTAGCAAATAACACCGCTATACCAACAAGAATCCCAGGCAAATAGTGCCAATGTCCTACTAAGACCACATATCACCAGCACACAGTGACCGAATAATACCACCACACCATGACCACATATCACCACCATATAGTGACTGAATATTACAAACTGAGCATTACTGAATGCAAACCATTATACTACAACTAATATTACCGGCCTACAGTAATTGTACACAGGCTCTGGCTCTGCAGACATATAAATTATTACAGTAAAGTTACATCAAGAGACTTTCAGGAGACTTCTCTGAAGAGTTGTTCTCTTTCTCTTCTTCTTCTCCATCTGTCCCAGACCGCCATGATGACTTCTCCCAGCTATGACTCTTCACTGTAGAATTTACAAAACAAACATATGAGACTCCTCACTTTATCAGCACTTATCTACCAATTCCTACCTCTATACAAACTCCCCATCTATAGCACCTCATATGGTAGCCATTTAGTAGCCCCTGTAGACAGACAGTATCCCCTGTAGCCATGTAGTAGCTCCCTATAACCAGATAGTAGTCCCCTATAGCCAGGTAGATGCCCATATGGCCAGGTAGATGTCCCTACAGCCAGGTGATGCCCCTATAGCCAGGTGATGCCCCTGTAGCCAGGTGAGGCCCCAGTAGCCAGGTGATGCCCCTATAGCCAGTAGATGCCTCTGTAGCCAGGTGATGCCCCTATAGCCAGTAGATGCCCCTATAGCCAGGTGATGCCCCTGTAGCCAGTAGATGCCCCTATAGCTAGTAGATGCTCCTGTAGCCAGGTGATGCCCCTATAGCCAGTTGATGCCCCTATAGCCAGGTGATGCCACTGTAACCAGTAGATGCCACTGTAGCCAGGTGATGCCCCTGCGGCCAGCAGCTGCCCCTCAAGTCAGGTCAGTGCCCCTGTAGCCAGTAGATGCCCCTATAGCCAGGTGATGCTCCTGTAGGCAGTAGATGTACCTGTAGCCAGTAGATGCCCCTATAGCCAGTAGATGCCCCTGTAGCCAGGTGATGCCCCTGTAGCCAGGTGATGCCCCTGTAGCCAGTAGATGCCCCTGTAGCCAGGTGATGCCCCTGTAGCCAGTAGATGCCCCTATAGCCAGTAGATGCCCCTGTAGCCAGGTGATGCCCCTGTAGCCAGTAGATGCCCCTGTAGCCAGTAGATGCCCCTATAGCCAGTAGATGCCCCTGTAGCCAGGTGATGCCCCTATAGCCAGAAGATGCTCCTGTAGCCAGGTGATGCCCCGGTAGCCAGGTGATGCCCCTGTAGACAGTAGATGCCCCTGTAGCAAGGTGATGCCCCGGTAGCCAGTAGATGCCCCTGTAGACAGGTGATGCACCTGTAGCCAGTAGTTGCCCCTGTAGCCAGGTCATGCCCCTGTAGTCAGGTGATGCCCCCTATAGCCTGTAGATTCCCCTTTAGCCAGGTGATGCCCCTGTAGCTAGTAGTTGCGTCTGTAGCCTGTAGATGCCCCTATAGCTCAGTGATGCCCCTGTAGCCAGTAGATGCCCCTGTAGCCAGTTGATGCCCCTATGCCAGGTGATGCCCTGTAGCCAGTCGATGCCCCTGTAGCCAGGTGATGCCCCGGTAGCCAGTAGATGCCCCTGTAGCCAGTAGATGCCCCTGTAGCCAGGTGATGCCCCTGTAGCCAGTAGATACCCCTGTAGCCAGGTGATGCCCTGTAGCCATTAGATGCCCCTATAGCTAATTCTAAAATAAAAAAAAAAGTATTCACCTCATCAGAGTCCCCGCTTCCAGCTCCGGGAGCTGCTGAGCACTGTAAGTGGCATGACATCACCACGCAGCTTACGCTGTTACGCAGCTCCCAGGGATCTACACGGCTGGCAGCGCTGAGGACCGAGGAGATCCAAGCATCGCAGGGGGTGTGGTGAAAGCTAGATAGATACAGGGGAGAAGGCAGGACGCTAACAATCCGTCCTGACTCCTCCCTGTACCAGCAGGCTGCTGACTCTGCACGGCTGTTATAAAATGGTCGCACAGAGTCCGGCGCTATCGTCCGGGCCGGTGGGCAAGGCGTACCCCTCGGGTGAGCGGAGCCTCGGTGCCCCGGGCGATCGCCCACCCCTAGAAACAGCCCTGTATAGGTCTCCCAACAGGTATATAGGTAGGTTATAGGTCCCTCAGTAGATATATTGGCTGATTATAGGTCCCACAGCAAGTATATAGGTAGGTTATAGGTCCCCCAGTTGGTATATAGGTATTTTATAGGTCCCCTAGCAGGTATATAGGTAGGTTATAGGTCTCTCAGTAGGAATATAGGCAGGTTATATGTCCCCCAGCAGGTATATAGGCAGGTTATAGTTCCCCCAGTAGGCATATAGGCAGGTTATATGCCCAGGTCTGTTTTAACCCAACTGAAATACTGTGGCACAACCTTAAGATAGCTGTGCATTAACGAATACCCACAAACCTCAATAAACTGAAGCAAAATTGTAAAGAATAGTGGGAAAAATGGACCATTTTTTTTTTATGTCCTGATACACGAAATCACAAGATTTAAAGGAGTTGTACTTTTTCCCATGACTCTAGGTTGTTTTTAATCCATAGTACCTGTTTTTTGGTAGAGTGCAGCTGGTATCAGTGAGTGTATTGTCTTTGTGGTAATAGAACTTCCATCCATATTCGATGGTACTAATGGCACTTTTGGTTTGCCTGGGTGTGTGGACTATTTTATGCTTTATGCTGAATTTGTAGCCTGAGTGCAGGGCAAGTGGAGGACTGAACTACTTGGCTATGAAGTGGTATTTACATCTTATAATCACAGCCATGTCATGTCAGAGTGGGTCTTTCAATGACAATAGTATTTTTAGTGTTTGGTGAACAACAAAGGAAATTACAAAATGTATACCTATTTTTGCAACCTGTCAAAAATAGTTATTATAAATTAAATGTTAAAGGATTTTTCAGAGGTTATCAGAAAACCTCCTGCTGTAAAATAAGAGAAGCCCCACCGGGACTCTGACGTCTCCCACTGGTCTCAAAAGTGAGATCTCATTTCTTGCTCACATGACCATGCCTCAAATACAGTCGTCTGCCATATGCAGTGGGTTGTAAAAGTATTAATTCCCCCGGAGCCTTCCTCATTTTTAAGCATAACTGCCACAAACTTAAATATATTTTATTTATATTTTATGTCATGGAGCAACACAAAGTAGCACGTACTTGTGAAGTTTAGAGAAAATTATGTGCAGGATGTCAAGGACTTTTTCATTGCAAGTCCTATTTGTTCCCATAACAAGTTTCACACGAAGCCTGCTGGCCTTCTACAGCCTCCGCTAGTGCCCGAAACTCATTGGAATCCCATTGCCATGGATTTTATTATGAATCTGCCACTTTTCTCAGGCTGCTCAGCTCTAAAATGACGCACTTCACCTCTCTGACTGGTCTCGCTTCTGCAGCTGAGTTGGCTTACCTCTTCCATCTCACGAGTCTACCGCCTAATTCTGTCGGGTTCACCGTTCCAAACTCCCCATCAAGGACCACCTGTTAGATGCACTTCAAAATAAAGTCATCAAAATACACCTTGAATGACCTAATAAAACAATGTCACTTATGACTCATGACTAGTGTTGATCGATTACGTTGGCTATCGACATCGGGCGATAGTCGATAGTCGGCCACCATCGATAAGGTTTTTCGATAGTGAGCAATCGATTATCAGCGATGACCATTAAACTCTATGGGAGAGCAAAAACACCTTCATTCTTACCCCCAAACAGGGTGGGGAAGTTGGAATTAACAGCCACAACGTCAAATGGATACCTGCTACATCTTAGGCACAACACTTAGGCTAAAACCCCACAGAAAAAAAAGTCACAGACCCATTCACTATCCTGTCTTGTACCACAGCATGCCCCTTTAAAAACCTGCATCACCACAAATTAAAAAGTGCCAGAAGGCGTATTATTTGAACCTCATTTTACTTAAAACTGGAATTGAATATCCCTGTCCTGGAAACGCAGCATGACCCTAAAAACCTGCATGACCCACAGATTAAAAAGTCCCCGGAAAAAGGAGTCTTTCAACCACCATTTTAGTTGAACGGGACATATACGTCCCTGTTCTGGGCCACAGTATGACCATTAAACCTGTCTGACCCCCAGATTAAAAAGTGCTGGAAAAAAGGAGTCTTTCAACACCATTTTAGTTGAACTGGACATTGATATACCTGTCCTGTGCCACAGCATGACCCGGGCCGGAGGTACAGTGGGTGCGGTGGGGAGAGCCCAGGGTGGCGTCCGTCATCTATTTAACACGCAGGTTAAAATGCCTGATGACGCCAGCAACGAAAACTGTCATGCTGAAGCAGAGGCGAAGCGGAAGTGTGAGAACTCCAGCCTTCCTCAGTAAAACAGTCAAGACCCGGGTAGCGCTTGCCCCTCCCTATGAGGCGGCCAATTGAGCTTCACTTGGAAATACTGGTGGTTAATGCTACTGTTCCACCCAGGTGCCCTTTTTTTGGCATTCTTTTTCTCCATTTTACTCAAACGTGCTGGAGGAAATTGTCCCCTGTACTTTGTTCTCTGTCCGTGCCCATACTCCATGTCCTCTGAATAACCTACATCTGGTTAAGTTTTCCCGTACCCTCCCTTGTACAATTTAGAGGAATTTGTTTACCAGCTATTTTGTACATGCAAGTTTTTTAGTAGGTTTAATTCTAGAAAAACACATTTTTAAAAAAGGATGGAATCCCACCATGTCTTTGTTTCTCTTTTTTTTAATTGTATTAAATGGGTTGTCTCAATACAGGGATTGATAGCTATGTTAAAGATCTTGCACAAACAAGTCATTTTGCAATATGTGTCCATTGTGAAGAACAAATGTCTGTTAGAAACAACATTTTTTAGAATAGGACCTGTAGTATAGCTGCATTTCACAGCAAAATGCCCCCAAAAATTCAAAGCATGACCCTTGAGCCACTTTGGAAAATTGTGAAGAACAAATGTCTGTTAGAAACAACATTTTTTTTAAATAGGGCCTGTAGTATAGCTGCATTTCAAAGCAAAATGCCCCAAAAATTAAAACTGACCCTTGAGCCACTTTGGAAAATTTTTGAAGAAAAAAAT
>JAODAL010084785.1:0-10806 GCA_025379985.1 Phyllomedusa bahiana
AGCCGGGAAAGGGATTGCCCGCCTACCGTTTAAGGGGCCACAGATTTCCCCTTTAAACCACACCACCTGCCGGGCACAAGGTTCTTTCACCCAGCCAGCGCTCGTCCCTTGCTTAGAGCCTCCACAGCCCTGCCTGTGGGGCGGTCTCCAAGGAAATTTAAATTTTCAACACGCCGGGTGTCTCTGGGCTGATCCCAAGGCCCTGGGGAAAGAGCCCTGCACCATCCCGGGGTTTTTAAGAGCGTGCCCGAGCCGAAGCCACGCCCCCCCAGAGACATCCACCCCCTCACCATGAGCGTCACAGAGATATGCCCCTTTTGGCCTGCTTACAAACCAGTTCGTGGTAATGGACTTTTCCCGGGACACAGGCAGCAACCCTTGAAATTTTGATGACACGTGGCGGCCAGGCGGGGAGGCTTTTCTGGCAAAGAAATGCCTCTTGGCATCTTATGGGGGCAAGCGAGGGCCATGACTGGGGAACCCATCGTTCCACCAACAAAAAGGGCAACTTTTTCCAAGGCCAAAAGCCTGGAAAACCCACATTCAGGTTTTTGGGTTTTGGGATGGTTTGGGTTAAAGGTTTCTCTCTCCCAAACCGAAGACAAAAGGCTGGCTCTAGACGGGCCGTTTACGGCGGCAGGTCGCAAACGGCGAAGGGAGGGGGGTAGATGGGTCCTGGTGGTCTGGTGGAACTCGGGCGACGGTGGAGGCTAAAGCGGGGGCTGATCCCATAGACTCTGAGAAAATGGCAGCTAAAGGAACGCTTGGTGGTGGGGGAGGAGGGGGAGGCGAACAGAGGGTGTGACGGGTTGGGGGCCCGGCGTCGGTCTGGCCTTTTTTGGCCAAGTGTTCCCTCCATTTAAACTATGAAATTCGCTCTTACTAACATGTTGGGGGGGTTAACCACTTAAGGTTTTTGCCCACTTATGCTTTTTACGGCAAAGGCGGCATATGACATCGCTGGGTGAACAGGGGCTTGTCAAAAAAGGCCCCAGGCTGAGAGGTCCTGGATTTTTTTGACGGCGATAACGAGGAGGGGGTTTGCCGACCGGGCTGGCGGAATCAATCAGCGGTTTTCTGCCCCGCCCTCCCCTTTTTTGGCGGGACCCTTTTGACACTACCCATCGTCTTCCCCCTCGTCCACTGAGAAGCGCCCCGCAAGAAAATTCTCGGAAAAGACCAGGAGGATCCGCAATGTCGTCACATCATCACATCACAACAGGGGACTTGGGCGTCCTGACTTTCTGCTCCAGAAGCGCGGGCTACAAGCAAGGGGACTGAAGCGTTCCGACCGCCCGGGATTTTGCCGATTAACCGGGGTTCCTTCACCTCCCTGAGGATCATAACTGGGCGTCAGAGCAGAAAACCTCCCTTGATCTTTTACAGCCTTCTGACCCCAACCCCATTTTGTCATCAAAGAGGTCTTCAGAAATGGATTACCACAGGGGGGTACACGAGTTTACATTTGGGTGCTTCATTTGGAGGGTGCTGATGATGCTGAGACGACATTTGTTTCCGACTGCAGGACAGGAGGTAAGACCTAGATCAGGTTGCATTAACCACTGAAGGACAGATTGGGGACGAAGTTTTTTACTTAGATTCACAGGGCCCTACCCAGCGATACGGCCGCGGTCCGGGAATGACGATCCCTGGGATCTGTTGTCGCCAGCACTGAAAAGGGGAAACCCTTCTCTCTACCTCTACCTCCATGTCTACCCCCCCCCCTTTTCCGCTACCACCTGCATTTCGCTCCATTTCAGAAATAAAAAATTTGAGAAGGAAAAGGGAAAGTTTTTGGGAAAATCCTTTTTTAAAAGACGGCAAATCACAGCATTCTCAAAACCCTCTAACAAAAAAAAATTCTGATTCAAATTTAACTGCAAGGTCTATCAACAAAACTGGAGGGGGAAAAGTCCAAAAAAACACTTTTCGTTATGTTTTGGGATAATAAACGTATTTTTTGCACCTTTCAATTTACCTGTGGGGAATATAGAATTGCGTTTTAAGATTTTTCGTAGATGCGCGTCAATGAACAGTGCTTGGGGGCGAAAAGTCAAAAAAAACGTAACTGGTTTTGTTTTGAAAATAATAAACTGGAAATTTTTTTCACCTTTTAATTCACCCGGGTTTAATAAGAATTGCTTTTTAAGATTTTTAATGCTTCTCAAAAAAAAAAGTGGGTGGGTGCGCAAAAAAATCAAAAAAAAACAAACGTTATGTTTTTATATAATAAATGGTAATTTTTTCAAACCTTTTTAATTCACCCGTGGGGGAATAAAAGAATTGCTGTTTTAAGATTTACGTAGATTCTGCATCAATGAACAGTGCTGGGTGCGCAAAAGTCAAAAAACACGTAACTGTTATTTTTTTTAAAATAATAAACGGGATTTTTTTGCACCTTTCAATTCCCCCTGTGGGTGAAAATAGAAAAGGGGTGTTTTTTAAGATTTACGAGAAGCTGCGTCAATGAACAGTGCTGGGTGCGCAAAATTCCCAAAAAACACGAAAATGTTAAGTTTTTATATAAAAAAACGGTTTTTTTTTGCACCTTTTAAAATTTCCCCGTGGTGAATATAGAATTTTTCTGTTTAAAAATTTTTTCGTTAATTTCTGCGCCCAAAAAACATTTTCTGGGGCGCAAAAAACAAAAAAAACATAACTGTTATTTTGATATAAAAACTGTAATTTTTTTTCACCTTTCAAATTTACCTGTGGGGAATATAGAAATTTTCTGTTTTTTAAAATTTACGTAGATCTGCTCAAAGAACATGCCCGGGTGCGCAAAATCAAAAAACACGTAACTGTTATGTTTTGAAAATAATAAAAATGGGATTTTTTGCACCCTTTTAAATTTACCCGTGGGGAATATAGAATTGCTTTTTTTTAAGATTTACTTTGATGGGGCATCAAAGAAAAGGGGCTGGTTTTCGCAAAAATCAAAAAACACGTAACTGGATGTTTTTTTTACGATACAAAGGGATTTTTTGGGAACAAAAAACCGTGCTACAAAGATTGCCCGGTTTTTTAAATTTTAAATGCAAGGTTTTGGAAAATAACAACAGTCACAGGTGTAATGGGGGAAAAAAAAACACCTATCTGAAAAGTAATTTCTGAAAAAAAGGGAGTTTTGGGAGCAAAAAAAGAACTGGGAGTTTTCCAAAAAATTATGTTTTTTCCAAAATAAAATTCAGGCTGCCCAATATCCCGGAAAAAAAAAAAAAATTTTTAAAACAAACTTTAAAAAATAAAGATATTTCCCCTACAAAGTCTACACAAAAACTTGGTGAACTTTTTCCGTGTTCTTTAAATAGAGCTTTTTTGTGTTTGCCCGCGGGCCCCCCCCCCCGCTCCCACCGCCTGGGAAATTTTCAGCGGGAATGCTGCTTTAAAAATTTTCTAGCTAACAAAATAAAATTTTTCAAATCCCCTAATCTAACTAAATTGGAAAGGGTCACACTAATATAGAGGGTTTTTCCCGTTCAGAAAAAAGACTAATTTCGCGAGCGTTTTTCCACAGGCAGAGGGGAGGCCTATCCCTATAGACCTGAGAGACCTTAAAGGGTAAACAGGAAAAGCTTGGGTTTTATTTAAAACCGGGGCATGTTTTTTTTCCAGCCAATCGGGAACCATACACACCCAGTCATGAAAGCCACAACATTCCACCCTGCCAAATTTTGTAATCTCATTTGCGGCCGCCAAAATTACAGGAAACGCCCAAAAAGGCCATCTTTTAAATGATGGAAAAAATTTTAACCTTAATTTTGCAAGATCGGAAATTTCGATCACCATAAAAACCTTGCCGATTTCAACTTTTCGATAAAAATTGCTCAACACATTTACAATGTGTTTTTATTGATTTTTTTTAGTGATGCACATACATTGAAGCAACTCCCCCTGATTTTTAGCAATACATAAGATTTTACATTATTATGTCAACCAATGTCCAAGTGCTACATGACAAAATCCTGAACACGATACTGTATTCTGTCTCTTTTTCCTATGATGGATTCAGCCCAGCCAAACAAATTACAAAAAGTAAATATTTTACTGATGCATTTTGTATTTTTAATAAAAAAAATTATCAATTTGAGTGCTTTGTTGTTTTTTTAATTTGAAAGCAATTTTTGAATTATACTAGTTAGATACAATTATGAAGGTAATACATTTAATATTTATTTTATTGTGAGAAATTCAGTATATCTGACAGTACAGTCTATCATTGTACTATATCTGATAGTGAAGTGCAATGCATCTTAACGTTTTAAACTTGCTCATTTGTGATCAAGTGCAATCTACAAATAATTGTATTGCTTATTTAATTGTTTTTATTACTTTCCTCCAATACAATGGCCCTCTTTTACTTAAATTTTGTTTTCATGGAAGTTGCCAAACCCCCTTTTCTTGCCTTTTTCATACACCCTGATAGCACGGTGTTGTAGCTATTGTTTGGGCACACAGTCAGTTTACACTGAAGGTAAACACTTGAAAATCTCCGGACAAACCCGAAAGCACGGAATCCAAAGCGAGCCTGATTTGAAGAGTATGTTGGGTAAGTCACATACGTAGAGTCTTTAAAACATCTGTAAAGGCAAGGGAAAAAGGTAAGCTTACTGTTTCTCATTGAAAGAACAAGCAATGTATAGTATATAGTTTTACAGGTGATGCTTCATGAAAAAAGAATGCAAATGATCTCTCTTTAAAAAGATAGAAGACACCTGTTGCATCTTAATTTTTCCTACAAAAATGTTACTCTCTTGCTTTCTTTACAGTTAATCTACATATTTACGTTATCAGTAGAACCAAAAACATAGCAGTTAGTTTTCCCCAACCCCCTAGTGGTACTGCATTAAGTTCACCCTTTTAACTCTAACTTGTATGGGGGAAACAGGGTTTTCTCTTTATTAAAAAAACTCATACGGGTATAATAAAGTAGAAACACACATTTGTTTTTAAAATAAAAAAAAGGTTTAAAATTTGGAGATAAGATCTCCAAAATGTAATATAAAGACTGATTAACCACAAATATAATTAAACAAAAATAAAAAAATTTTAATTTACCCATTGCGTATTAGGTCATAAGTCTTGTCAAAAAAATCATATGGTCTGGTGAGGCCACAATGAACCCAAACAAAGGAGGTTGCGGTCAGATGAATGTACGGGCCCGAAGGGACAAGTTCTGATTTAGCAACATAAATGGATAGTTATGATCGGGTAACTGAACTTGGAATGATAAATCTAGTTATCGAATACGGCCATATTTATAAAAAATTTTTGGTTGTGAATATTTTGCTGATACATGATTCCACCCTGGTATTTTAAACATCTGACAACGAAGGGTTTAAATGTAGTTTCGATTACCACAACACCCCCATCAGTATGGTAGCCAACTACTGCATTTGAATAGCTGATTGTATCGCTTTCACCCTATGGAAAGAAAAGGAATATTAGCTATTGCTTGAAGGTTGTCAGGCAGCAAGTAATAGAACCAATAAAATGGTGGCTATGGAAGCCTTAATTTAGGTTTCCAGCTGCCATGATCCCACAGGTGTTTCACAGATTTTTTAGAGTTAGGCTGAGAAAATGGAAAATTTTTAATTTTCCAATAATATGCAGTTGTAGCTGAAAATGTTTCATTTTCAGAACAAATCCTGGAAAAAAAAGGCACCCCAAAATTTGTTACGCAATTTCTTCCAAATTCGGCAATACCCAATATGTGGTTTGGGCACAGGGCAGAGCATACAAGGAAAGGACTGTTTTTTTGGGCCCTTTCAGAAGTAGCAGAACGTGTCACTCCATGTTGGCACCGGAAATGGAAGTCCATGTGCTCCTTTTATGTTTACCAAAGCCCCGGCATTTACCCCCTTTAGCAATACAACACAGACATCCAATACTCACGGGGAACTACTACCAATACCGGAAATGCAACTCCATATTGATTCTTCCGATTCTCCCATTTCTAGAGACATCTCCTAAGTGGCCCTCCAAGCCCCCGATTAGGGGAGCCCAATCGATTTTTGGTCTCATTTTTCATTAGGTTTTTTTAGGCCCATTACGGGTTTTAAGACCTCTAAAGGTGTTAAAGCTTAATAAATACCCCAAAAAAAAAATTATTGTGGGGAAAACTACCCCCCTTAAGGAATATATCCGGGGTGTAGTGTTTTTCCCGCACAAGCGTTTCACAGATTTTTTTTTAGCATTAGGCTGAGAAAATCGTAAAATTACATTTTTACCAATATAGCTTTTAGTTACAAATTTTTTAAATTTTTTCAAGTAGCCGGAAAAAAACACCACAAAATTTTTTTTTCACAATTTTCTTTCCCGGTTGGTAAAAACCCTATTGTGGGGGTAAGCTCTGTTTGGGGCCCCGGGAGGGGCATACAAGGAGTGAGCGCTATTTGGTTTCTGACTGCAGAATTTTATTGGGTGCCATGTTTCATTTGCAAAGCCCCCAAAGCACCATAATGGGTAAAATCTTCCAGAAGCCACCCCATTTTGGATTCAACATCCCTTATGGATCTTATCTAGGGATATATTGCGCATTTTGGTGCACAGGTGTTTTACAGTTATTTTAGCATTAGGCGGTAGAAGAAAAAACACAGTTCCGCCATTGGTTTTGGAGCTTCATTATTACAGCTTCCGTACAGTATACATGACATGATAATTTTACTATATGGGTTGGTACAATTTTAAAAAAAATTTTAAGGGGCCCCGTTTCCCCGGCTTATTTTGCCGCGTATGGCGCCCACTGGCGCCCCGGGTTTGCGCTTCAGTCGGCCCAATCCGCGGCCAATTACGGTAATCCACTGCTCTCATTGAGAACATGGAAACCGTCGCTCCTCCCCGCTCGGGGAAACCGCCGCAGGGAAAAAGTGACATGCACATTATTTTCGGCGCGGCGCGCCGTAAACAATGATTGTTATGGGGTCGGAGCGGCCCCCCCGCCCGCCCCCGGCCCCCCGCCGTCCCCCCCCCTTATTCACGGGGTTTTTGTCGCCAAATAGGCCACAAATGTGGGGGAAAAAGCCTTTGAACAGGGCCTTTAATTTTATTAAATTTTTTAATGTTTTACTCTTTTCACAATAAATGCATTTGTATAAAGTCTGACAAAATATTTTTTTTTTCTGTGTTGGTGTGTTGGGGGGTTTGGGTTTTTGCATATGAGGTGACAATTTCATTAAAAAAAAATTTTTGGTGGTTCTATGAAGTTTTGATCGTTTTTAAAATCTACGATTTTTGGGAAGGTGGGAGGAAAAAAAAATTAATTTGGAAAACACAGATTTTTTTAGGGACCAGTCCTTTTCGATGGGGTTTTGGGGGGCCGTATGTGAGATACCCCATAAAAAATCCATCTAAGAAACTACCCCCCTTTAAAGAAATTCAAAACACCTTTTAGGAATTTATCACCCCTTTTAAGTGTTTAAAACAAAAAATTAAAGAAAAGTGGGTGAAATTGTTTTCCATTATTCACGGGAACACAGTAAGGTGCCCAGGAAAACCCAACCAAGTAAAAAATTATCTTTTTATGTCATAGCCCTCAAGGTTTGTATAGGCTTTGATCACTTTTTTTTAAAGGTTTTTGTGATTTTTTTTAAATTTTTTTACAGTGGTCACCGTGCGGTACCAAGACATCCAGCTTTACTCGGGCAGGTCCATATATTACAGAAATTTTGGGAAAATATATTTAATTTTTACTGCTTTTACACAAAAAAAAAACCTTTTTTCAAAAGGAAAAAACTAATTTTTGTAATCGCCAAAGCTGATAGCTAAAAACTTTTTTATTTTCATACAAGAGCGTGAAAAGGTTTTTTTTGTGGGATGAACTATATTTTTATTTTTTTTTCTGCCCTTTTTTTTTTCTTTTACGGGTTCACCGGGGGTTTGGCAAGAAATAGGGTGGGTTTGTTACAAAAGCGGGCAAAAACCAAATATACATATTTTAAAAAAAACATATCTTTTTTGGGAGGGAATTGGCATTTGTAAAGGGCAGAGGGCGATGGAGGGTTTTTTATTTATTTTTTCTTTTTACTTTTTTTTTAATATTTTTTTATCGAAAAATTGAAATAGTCCACGGCCCGCCCCAACCTACGCGGGAAAAGCACCAATTGTGGCCAGCAAATGCACCCCAACCCTTTGCGCGGGCTCCCCAAGGGGCACCCCAAAATTTAAACAAGGCCAAACCTTACATCCTTTTGCAGGAAGTCACTTCCCAAATCCAATGTCAGGAAGGGGTTTAAAAATTAACCTTCACCAAAAAAAAAAATGTTTTCCTTTTTGGGATAGTTCAAGAAGATTTAAAAACCCTTATACTTTAGTTTTGCTGCTTTGCCTCTGTTAAAAAAATTTCACTTAAATTTCTCCCCTCTAAACAGGGTTGCTTGCGTTTACACCGCCAATCTGCGTGGATAAAGGAACTACAATTGCCAAAAACCCAACAGGAGCAAAATAAACTAATTTTTTTTGGATGCTGATTAGAATGTTGATGGGAAATGCGGGCACGTAGTTCCTAAAAAAGCAACATACACAAAAGGTACAAAATTGAAAAGGGTTTTGCTGATACAGAAACGAAATGTCCCCTTACTTTGGGAACAGCGGGGGATGGGGGAGGCGCCCTGGGAGCCAAAAGAACAGACCTCCCCATGTCGGGGCCGACAATGCAAAAAAGGGAACAGTGAAGTAGAGCTGCTGTGCCAGCCGAAAAACAAAAGTTCCCACCAAGGGGGGCAGGCGGGTGGGAGAAAGGTAAAAAAAAGCTTTTAGGGGTGCCAGAAGATGCGGGGGGCAGAGGAAGGTTTGAGATGTTCCGAGGGTTATTATAGGCCGAGCCACAGTATGTAAATATCCGAAATTCTGACCCTCGCCCATAAAATACAAAAAATTTTAAAAAAAAAATGCAAATATGTATGCTTATTCCCGTACAGCCACCTTTACAACCATCGGGGGGGGGGGCTCTTCTTTATTACACAAAAGTTTCCCTTAAACCCATAAATCTTATTTTTAACCCCCTTTTCCGGGGACTGTAAAAAGAAGCCTCATCCTTGCATTAAAAATTTAAGGAAACTTTCCTTTTTAAATTTCTTCTTTTTATCTGAAAACTGACATTGATTTTTATACTGAACAATGCTAGCTCGCAAATTTCAACCTAGCAATTTACCGAAAGGGGCCGGGGGGGAATGATGTTCACAATGAATTGTATATGAAATGATGATAATTTTTTACCACACTTTTTTCATGTATTGTTTTTAACAATTAATGTTAGCTCCATTTTTATAGCAGTTTTTAAATATGGATTTTTAAAAAAAAACACAAACAGCTGAGTTTTTAAAATTTTCAATTTTTACCATCTACTGTAAACCCCTCTTACCTGGCTAATATGCCACATTGGCCCTAACCCGGGAAAAAAAATTTTGAAACCAGGTTTTCCCTAATTCTGGGGGGGGCATTGGGGATCATTTAGAAAAATGTCCCTTTGCGGAATTTTCCCAAAACCCGTAAATAGCCAGTTGAGATTCGAGCCCCCCTGTAGCTGGGGTGTTCATGGAGCGTAACTTTTAAAAAAAAAAATTTAAATTTATTTAAAAAAATTAAAAAACACTACTAAGTAATATCTGTGATAAAAAGCATTTGCATACTGTCCTTTTTTTGAAATTTTTTTGAATTTTAAAAGAATCTTATAGGACTTTTTTATTTAAACGTTTTTGCTCTAAAACCCCTACTTTCCCTAAAAAGTAGTGTTAAGGGTATAAAAAATTAAAAAATTTAGATAATTTTGGGGAAGAACTTGCTTAAATTTACATGAAATGTGCTTACAGCGAGGGCCCCTTTAAACATTGGCCCTTTGCTGCTTTTGTAAAAAAAAAAGGGAGGGGGGGGGGGTAAACCTGCTATTCTCACTGGGGTTTTTTCTGAAATTTTGTACTTAAATCATGTTCTGGAACTGAAACGAATCAGGGTCACAACCCAAAAATGTCCCTTGAAAATTGGGTATTATGGGAATTCAAAAACAGTGTTTAAAGACGTTAAGGATGTATTTCTAGAGTGTAAAAAATTTTAACAGGTTATTTGTGAATGGGTTCTGGAGAAGGGGTCATTGATCCAGGGATTTATTCTTTATTGCCAAATTTTAAAACGTAAACAATTTTTTTTCCCCCAAAATGAGTGACAAAAATGCCTTCCTCTGGAACCCAAAAACAAAAAGACAAAAGGGGGGAAAAGGATGGGCACCGGTTTTTTTTTAGACCCTTTCAAACATGTAACATGTTTTCTATGTATCTATCCAAATAAATTTTTTTGATATAATTTTAAAAATTCAGATGTTTACTGACAAACGCAATGAGGTCAAAGGCTTTCTGTCTCACCATTTAGGGCCCTTTTTATGTGATGGGAAAGGGAGTGAATTTTCTTTATCAAACATCTACAGGGCCCCCGGGGGGCCCAAACCGTTAAAGAGCTAAATTGCATCTCCCAATCACAGCGTGGGAACTTAGAGAAAAGGGATTTGTAAAAGGGGAAAAATTCACATTTTTCCCTTCAGGCTCAGTGTATTCTTTTTTTACTCAATTTGGGAGGTTGATGGGAAACCCTTCGAAAATAGTTTAAAATTGAGTTTTTTTTCGAACTCGAACGAAACTGAATAATTTACCTTCATTGAGTAAATGTTCGAGTTCGAAAACGCCCCCTTTTTAAAAGTTTTTAGCGCCTTTTTTCCCCCCAAAAATCCAGTCAGTGTAGAAACACAGAAAAAAAAATGGGTTTCAAAAACGTCATTGCGGGGGTGTAGGGCTTTTCCCTTGTCTGCTAAAATCACAT
>JAODAL010084786.1:0-10806 GCA_025379985.1 Phyllomedusa bahiana
AAAAAATGGGACCGGCGCACGGCAGGTGTAGGAAAAGAGCCAAGTCAAAAGGCTTTCAAAAAAATTTTTTTATTCTTAAAAATGTCGCGGCATTACCGAGACAAAATTAAAAACAAAAAACTTAAAATAGACTTTACGCTTTCCGCGTGTCCCCCCGCGTTCATCAGAAGAAAAAATAAAAAAAAACATAGGAAAATTATATGCTGACATGTATTGAAAGGGTTGTTACTTTTTACAGGTAATGACGTGAAACACCTGGAAAAAAAAAAAGGGGAAGAAAATTTGGGGGAAAAAAGGTGTCAATCAAGAGCGAAGACGGCAAGGAGAAGAGAGGGAAACCCCGGGGAGCATCCCCGGGAACCCCGTGCAATATTGACTTCGATAGTTTCATAAAAAAAAATGGAAATAAAGAAAATTATGTTTTGTGTATTGTTTCGGGTGAGGGAAACTATGTTTTAGGGGGTGATGTAATAAATCACTACCAGATTTTGAGAAGGAATAAGGAAGAAGAATTGAAGAAAAAGAAGACTTGGGAAAGGGAAAGTGTCCAATAGCGGGGAAGGGGGAATACAAAGAACCAAGGGGGGTGAGGGAAGGGTTTTGAAAAAGGGTTGCCGCTATAAAAAGATAGTGCCGCAAAAGAAATTCATATAGGGATAAATTTTTTAAATTTGTTGAAGTTGGAGAGGAAAAATTGAATAGGCCAAAATATGATCGTTAGGGGGCGCCTGTGATGGGTTTTATAGATGGGGGGACATAAACAAACCACTCATGTTCGGAAGAATGAAACTCACTGATAGGCCCAAACAAAACCCGGGAATTTTTGATTTAAAACCAATAAAAAAGGGGCTACTCCTTATGGAAAATAACATAGAAATGCATATAAGCTGGTGCCCGAAAGTAGCTCGATCAAATTGATCAGAGGGTCGTGCCCGGGAACTTAGGGGGGTAATCAATAACTATGTGGGAATAAAGTTTGAATTAGGGGGAAGTTTAAAATCGAGAAAGGAGAAATCACCGGGATCCCGAGATACAATGCCTAGGGGCTTTGTGTGAGCAGATGTGAAAAAACACCTGTGTAATCAGTAAAATAGCACAAAAATTAACACGAAAAATTTTAAAAAACAAACAAAATAAAAACGGAATAAACAAATGTTTTGTTTTTCAAATCTCCAAATACAGAACAAGGACCGAATATAATGCCAAAAGACAGTAATACTGGGTCGTTCCTGGGAATTTTACAAAATTTAAAAATAAAATTTTAAAACCTATTGAAGTCTTGTAGACTTTAACCTCTGAACCACTTGTTAAAGCATTTATTATTTTTTTATTAAATAAAATTTAAAAGAAGTTTATGTTTCTTGGGATAAACGAAATAAAAGCACGAAAATTAATACTCGAAAAGGATGGAAAAAATCTCAACGGGTTTAATAAATTAACTCGTGGATCATTGAGACCCTTGGGGGCAGAGTCTGTAACGTAGATCCAGAACATTCTTTCTTTTGGAGCCTGGAGGGGGTTTGGAGTTTCAGGGGAATAAAATCAACTGGAGTAATTTAAAAAAGTAAAACTCCCGATGAACTTCTTAAAAGAAAAACATTTTGTATAGTCACCCTTTTTACGCGGGCCCTGTGGCCATTTAGGCGAGATGTAGGGGCTGGATGTTCACCACATTTGGAGGGGCAACTGCATTAAAGACATATATAACGAACAACTTTTGCAGTTTAGTGATGTTTTAAAAGGAAATATTGCCTTTGTGGTTTTTGAAATGATTCAATCGAGTACTAAGCTAGTACAGCATAAGCAAAGGGGGGACCGGCAGGGGTGAACACCCCGATAAATAGGGCGTTCTGTGATGTTTCATGGGACTTTGTCCCACTGGGAGCTACCAAGTTCTTTAATTTGGTGCTCTTTTGTATATTATACCGGTTTTTTTCGGAAAAAAAGGGGGCCTAAATAAGGGGCTTTTTTAGAATGTCCAAGCCGTTCTAGCGTTTTTTGTATTGCTACTCTTGAAGAATAAAAATTGGGTAATGAGAAAATTTTATTTTGAACTGTCCTACTAAGTTTTTCTTTTTTTTTTTCAAACACCTTTTTTTGTCGGTGTGGGCTTTCGTGGGCATCTAATAGAAGTTTCTCAGGGTATTTTTCCCCCGGAATTATTAGTTAAAATGCCTTTGATTTTATATAGTCGGAGCCCTCCGCATTTTTTTACGTATCCTTTTAAACTGGCCCCCAAACGGTATGTTAAAAGCCAAGGGCTTAGGTGACCCTTTTTGAAATGGTTTTAATAATTATTGTTACAGTTTTAGAGTCCCTTTGGGTGTTTGTGTGTGTGTGTGTGTTGTGTGGGTCAGGAGTAGCAGTACTGAGGTGTGTGTGGTGGTGTGGTCAGGATTTGCAGTGCTGAGTGTGTGTGGGGTTTTTGGAGTAGCAGTGTTTAGTGTGGTGTGTGTGTGGTCAGGAAAGTGCGTTGGGTGTGGGGTTTTGGAGGTAAGGAGTAGCAGTGCTGTGTGAGTTTTGGGGCCAGGGTACAGTGCTGGTGTGTGTTGTGTGTGTGGGTGAGGGTACAGTGCTGAGTGTGTTGGTAGGAGTAGCAGTGCAGTGTGTGTGGACAGGAGTACAGTAATGGGTGTGTGTGGTCAGGAGTAGCAGGGCTGTATCTGTGTGTGTGTTTGAGGTCAAGAATAGTAGTGGGGGTGTTTTGTGTGGGTCAGGAGTAGCAGTGCGTGTGTGTGGGGGTCAGCAGAGCAGTGCTGAATGTGTGTGTGTTTTGTGGTCAGGATAGCGTGTGAGTGGTTGTGTGGGGTCAGGATGCGTGCGTGTGGTGTTGGTCGCTAGCGTGCTAGTTGTGTGGTCAGGGTAGCGTGCTGAGGTGGTGTGTTGTTCAGGAGTAGCAGTGCTGAGTGTGTGTGTGGTCGGGGAGTAGTGCCGATGTGTGTGTGGTCAGAGAAAACAGTGGAGTGTGGGTCAAGAGTAGCGGGCTGAGTTGTTGGTGTGGTCAGGAGTAGCAGGTGAGTGTGTGGTGTGGGGGGTTTACAGTGGGGTGTGTGTGTGTGTGGTAGGGTCGGAGTAAAATGCTGGGGGTGTGTGTTTGTGTGTGGTCAGGAGTAGCGTGCTATGTTGTGTTGGTCAGGGTAGGTGTGATTTTGTGGTGGGGTCAGGATTAGCAGTGCGGGTGTTGGTTGTGTGTGTGTGTGTGTGTGTGTGTGGGTCAGGAGTAGCAGTGGAGTGTGTGGGGTTTTTAGGAGTGGTGCTGGGTGGGGTTTGGTGTGTGGTCAGGAGAGTATTTGGCTGAGTGTGTGTGCGTGTGGTGGGGAGTTGCGGGCTGAGTGTGTGTGTGTGTGTGATCGGAGTAGCGTGGAGGGTGGTGTGTGGGGCAGGAGTAGCAGGTGATGTGTGTGTTGGGAGGTAGGAGTAGCATGCTGAGGTGTGTGGTGGAAAGTAGCAGTACTGAGTGTGTGTGTGTGGTGGGGGGAAGGCAGTGCGTATTGGTGTGTGTTTGAGGTCAAGTGCATGCTCAGTTTGTGTGGTCAGGAGTAGCAGTGCTTAGTGTGTGTGTGTTGGTCGGGGAGTACAGTGCTCAGTTGGTGTGTGGTCAGGAGTGCGGGGGGGGAGGTGGTGTGTGGTCGGGTGCAGTGCTGAGTGTGTGTGTGTTGTGGGGTCAGGAATGCAGTGCTTGTGTTGTGGTCAAAAAGTACAGTGCGGTGTGTGTTTGGGGGTCGGAGTAGCGGCGAGTGTGTGTGTGGTCAGGAGTGCAGTGCTGAGTGTGGTGTGTGAGGTCGGGAAAGGAGCAGTGCTGTGTTGTGGGGTCAGGATTTACAGTGCTGAGTGTGTGTGTGAGGTCAGGGTAGCATGCTGATTGGTGTGGTGTGTGAGGTCAGGAGTAGCAGAGCTGAGTGTGTGTGTGTGGTCAGGATAGATCTGATTTGTGTTGGGGGGTCGGGGGGAGTAGCAGTGCGAGTGTGTGTGTTGGTGTTTGGTCAAGGAGTGAGGGGCTAGTGTGTTGTGTGGTCAGGGTACGTCTGAGTTGGTTTTTGTTGTGTGGTCAGGCGAGCGTGTGAGTGTGTGTGGTAGGATGCAGTGCTAAATGTGTGTTTGGTAAAGGGTACATGCTGAGTGTGTGTTATGTGGGGGTCAGGCGTAGGAGGCTGAGGTTGGGGTAGGGTAGCTTTGTTTTGAGTGTTTTGTGGTCAGGAGTAAGGGTGTGGTGTGTGTGTGGTCAGGAGTAGGAGTTGGGTGTTGGTCAGGAGTAGCATTTGGCTGAGTTGTGTGGTCGGGATAGCTTTCCCAGGGGTGTGGTGGTGGGAGTAGCAGTGCTGGATGTGTGTGGCCAAAAAGAACATGCTCAGGGGGTGGTGTGGTCAGGGAGTAAGGGGTGAGGGGTTTTGGTGGTCAGGGGTTGTATGCGAGTGTGTGAGGTCGGGAGTAGCGTGCTGGTGTGTTGCGTTGGGTCGGAGTTCGGGCTGAGTTTTGTGTGTGTGTGGGATCAGGATAGCGTATGTGTGGTGTGTGGTGTGGGGGTAGCTGCTTGGTGTGTGTGTGTGTGAGGTCGGAGTAGCAGTTGATTTTGTTGTGGTCGGGGGAAAAAATAAAATGTGTGTGGTGGTCGGGTAGCAGGCCTTACGTTTGTTGGCTTGGGGTCAGAGTAGCAGTGCTCGTGGTGTGGTGGGTGCAGTGCGATGTGTGTGTGGCGTGTAGAGTGCTGAGTGTGTGTGGTCAGGAGTAGCATGTAGTTTTTTGGTTGTTGGTCGGCGTGCAGTGCATTTTTGTGGATTGGCAGGGTTAGGTCGAGTGTTGTGGTCATGAGTAGATGCTGAGTGTGTTGGGGTCAGGGTTTGGAGTGCTGAGTTGTGTGGTCGGGAATTTTCAGTGTGAGTGTGTGTGGTCAGGAGTAGAGTGCCCCAAGTTTGTGTGGTCAGGATAGCAGTGCAAGTGTGGTTGGTCAGGAGTAAGTGGGGTTGGTGTGGTCGGAGTAGCAGTGCTGAGTGTGTGTGTGGTCAGGAGTAGCATGCTCGTGTGTGTTGGTCAGGGTAGCGTGCGGAGTGTTGTGGGGTCAGGATTTTCAGTGCTGATTTGTGTGTGTGGTCAGGGTAGCAGTCTGTGTGTGTGAGGTCGGGAGTAGCGTGGAGTGTGTGAGGTGGGGTTGAGTGTCGTGTGTGGGGTCAGGGTAGAAGTGCTGGTTGTGTGTGGTCGGAGTACAGCGCTGAGTGTGTGTGTGGGGTCAGGGGTACAGGCTGTTGTGTGAGGTGGGAGTAGCGTGTGAGTGGTGTGGGGTTTTCAGGAGTAGCGTGTGAGTGTGTGTGGTCAGGGTCAGTGCAAAGTGTTGTGTGGGTCGGGAAAAGTAGCGTGTGTGTATGTATGGGGGGTGCATGCAGTGTGTTGTGGGGTTTCAGGAGTGCATGAGAGTGTGTGTGTGTGTGTGGTGGGAGTAGCAGTCTGAGTGTGTGTTGTGGGGCCAGGGTAGCAGTGAGATTGTGTGGTCGGGAGCAGAAATGAGTGTGTGTGGTGTGTTGTGTGTGTTTGGGGTTGGTGTGTGTTAGCGGAGTTTATAGTCTGAGTGGTGTGTGGTCAGGAGTAGCAGGCCCCGAGTGTGTGTGTGGTGGGAGTAGCAGTGTAGGTGTGTGGGTCGGGAAAGGGACAGTGCGGGTTGTGTGTGGTCAGGAGTAGCAGTGCTGTGTGGGGTGAGGTCAGGATTACAGTGCTGATGTTTGAGGTCAGGAGAGCATGCTCAGTGGTGGTGGTCAGGGGGTAGCAGTGTGAGTGTGTGTGTGGTCAGGAGTGGCAGTGCTGGTGTGGGGGGTGGTCAGGAGTAGCAGTGCTAAATTTTTGGTGTGGTCGGGGAGAGCAGTGCTGAGTGTGTTTTGGGTCAGGAGACAGTGCTGATGTGTGGTTTTTGGGGGATACAGTGCTCGTGTGTGTTGGTCAGGAGTAGCAGTGTGAGTGTGTGTGTGGCGAATATCAGGCTGGTGTGGTGTGGTCAGAAGAAAAGTGCAGAGTGTGGTGTGTGGTCAGGAGTAGCGTTTTGTGTTGTGAGGTCGGGGTTACGGGGTTGGGGTGTTTGAGGTCAGGAGTAGCAGTGCTCAGGTGTGGTGGGGTCGGGGTAGCGTGTGAGTGTTGTGTGGGTCAGGAGTTCATGCTGATTTGTGTGGGTCGGGAGCAGTGCTAATGTGTTTTGGGGCCCGGGAGAAGCAGGCTGTGTGTGTGAGGCAGGGTACAGTGCGGTTATGTGGGGGCAGGGTGCAGTGTGAGTGTGTGTGTGGGGGTTCAGGGGGGTTTCAGTGTGATGGTTTGTGTGTTGTTGTGTGTGGTCAGGGTAGAAAGTGCTGGTGTGTGTGTGGTGGTCAGGAGTGCGTGTAAAGTGGTGGGTCAGGAGTAGCAGTGCTAAGTGTGTGTGTGGGGGAGTCAGTGTAATTGGTGTGTGGTCGGGAGTAGCAGGCAGTTGGGTTGGGTTAGGTCAGGAGTAGCAGTGCTGAGTTGTGTGTGTGGTGTGGGGGCGGAAAAGTAGCAGTGTGATTGTGTGTGTGTATGTGTGGTCAGGCGTAGCAGTGCTAGTGTGGGTGGTAGGAGTGCAGTGCTGAGTGTTGTTTGGTCGGAGTAGCAGGTGAGTTTTTGGTTGTATGTGGGGGTCATAAAAGTAAAAATGGGGGCCCCCCGGCGACGTGGAATATAAAAAACATAGCCGTGGTGAGGTTTATAAGAAAAAAAGTGTCTTTTTTCTTAAAAATGTGGGGGTATATAACCCTCACACTATTAAAAAACGAGGCCAAAACCCAACCTTTTTCCTTTGCCGAAAACCGGCACTTTAAAGGGTAATACGTATGAAGATACTGTGGTTTTTAAAAAATGGTGTTATTTTTTGTAAGGCGGAAGGGAAAAGTCAATCAACGATGGTTTTAGATGAGCCTGGAACAGGGTTATTTTTGACAGGCTACGATGGTGAAGAGATAGTAGTGTCGGTATATATTGGGCGCGGTACATCAATCAACTTTTTTGGGTTTTTGGTTTCCACACCGGGAACCTCAGTGGAGAACTGTCCGGTAAAAGGATGTTTTTTTTACATTTTTTTAGCATACATTTTTTATATAAATATAATTTTTAAACAAAAAATTCCCTAAAAATAAAAAATTTTAAAAAACACATGTTTTCCCCGTGGTTGGGTAATTAGAGTAAAAGATAAAAATAAAATACATTTTCTTTTCTCATGTTGTTTTGAACATTTATATATTTTTTGAAAAAAAGCTATTGATGAATCTTTTATTATGTATTAGTTTTGTCACGAATGCCCAAAACCTGGTGGGATAAAAATGGGATAAAAACGTATTCATGAAAATAAAATTTACTATTCTCCATCCAATGAAATTTTGGCGGGTTTATGAGTCAGCCCATAAAGGAGGGAGGGGTACCTCCTGTGCGATAGTTCTAATAAATATTCCCGTATTTGGTGAAAAAAAATAATGAAATTTTTTATGCCCAATTGATCGGGCGGGGTTACAAATTACCAATAGTAGAGGGCTACTCTCTTGAGAAATTTTAAAATGGGAAAAATTGGGAAAGGGGCTTTTTTGTGTGAAAGGATTTTGCCATAGAGAAAGCGGAATTTCGGCTAGCCAATAGCAAAAGGAGCTACTCCCCATGTGGATTAACAGGGAAATAAACGGGGCGCTTTTAGATTGACGGTGGAAAACCCTGAGAAAAATCTGGTTTGGGAACTGACCAAAATAGGGAACTACTCTCTATTACAAAAAACATGGAAAAAAGGAGGGGCTCGTCAATTTACGATGAATAACCAAATTGAAAGTAGCAAGTTTTAAAACCTTACCAATAGTAAGGAAAAGCTACCTTATGGACAATAGAAAAAAATACACCAACGTTTTCTAATAAACATATTGAATTTTTAAAGATTAAGTGTGCAGGTTTCGAAGTTTACCCTGTAAATAAAAACTACTTTTTATGGGATACAATGATCATATATGAAGGCTTGGAGCTGAGGGGATCTATCCCGGGAACCGTCTTTTTTTTTAAGGACCTTGCCATGGGGGTTTAGTTTTTATCAAACTTGTTTTGGCTCGTGTATAAAGCTTTTTAAAGATATAGAAATGAATGGGGCTCTTCCAATTTTTTAAAATTTGGGCGGTTTAACGAAAAGTTTTATCAATCATTTTTAAACCTTAGGTTGCAGACTTCAATCTGTGATCCAAAAAAATTTCCCTTTTCTGCAAAGATGGAATCTATTTGTAGATTTATCGGGAAAGTGGGTTTCAGGAGTGATTTTTAGGGCTTAAAATTCTGCTGGTGTAAATTTTGCATGGAGACCCGCTTTTTTTTTATGTCCCCCTTCTTGACACGGACGGTGGGGTTTAAAAACCCTTTTATGAGCGAAAAGGGGGTTTCCCGAATTTGGGGGCGGCCCGAGCATTCTATTACTAGTTTTTAAAAGCTTTTGATGTAAACTGAATTTTTTTGGGTAAGTAAAGTTAGTTTCAGTGGGGTTATATTTTATGTGGTGCAGATAGTTTTGCGGCACAGGCAGCTGGGAGTATTACATGCAAAAATACCGTTTTTGGGGGAGATGATGTTGTTTTTCCGGGGTTGATTTTCTCGCTGGGGGGTAGATATTTTAATATTAGGGCCCCCTAAAAATCAAGTTAGGTTCTTTCTGGGATTTAGGACCCAGAAATGGTCTTTTTTTCAATAAGTACCAGTATTTTTTGAGAAATTTTTTGATTTTTGGGATGAGTAGAAATTTAATTGATGATGAAAGAATGTTGGAAATTTTATCCAAAAGGGATTTGGGAAATTTTGGACTTGATTTTGTTTTTATCGAATTTTCTTTCTTTAAGCATTTTCTGTACAGTTTGGAAAATTTTATCTAACCCTTTTTTTGGGGGGTGGTCTCGGTTTAATTTTTTTTTTAAACCTGCTTTCAAAAATTTTGTTGACCAAAAAAAACTCCTCCTCGGGCATTTTTTCGAACTCTTTTTTTAAAATTTCCGTATGGGATGTTAATTAACCGGGTCTATGGGGCGCACTTCAAATGATAAGTGTTCGCATCCATTTTTTGAAATGTGGGGAAGAATAAATCTGTCGTCTTTAAGTGTGAGTTGGTCCAAAAAAACTATAGATTTGGATTATGTTCGCTAAAAATGAGGTTTTCCAGTATTTTATTAGGAATCTAAAATTTTGGGTTTATATGGGGGGGGTCCCCACCCTTTGAAAAACAGTCATCAAAAATCTTTTGTAAGGTGTATATTGCTTAATTGGGGTTGTAAAATACTGTCCTCAAAAGGCCCCCAAAAGATATTTGCGAAGGAAAATGCCCTTTGGTTCCCCTGCGTTTTTCCCTTTTTTGATGATTAATAGTGTCATTATGTTAAAGTAGTTTTTCTGGAGTGAAATTAGGCTTTTATAGGAAGGCTTTTTTTTTTTTCCTTGAAAATTTTTGTGTTATTTTCTATATTAACCAACCAGGGAATACTAATCAGTGGAATTTTCGATTTTAATGAGGTGACATCTGTGTAATTAAGATATAGGTTTGGTTTGGGGGGGTAATTTGGTGAGAAAAATTGAATTAAATGCCCGAATCCCCCGAGATGGCTTTTTTTGCTTAGTGCTTGGGGGTTTCAAGGAAGGTCTTGAAATGTGATAGTTGACTTGTATGGAATTATCCCTGATTTTAAATTTTGGGGGCCGGAGGGTTTTTTTTTGGTTTTTGTGTATTTTGGGAAGGGAAATAGAAAATGGTATATTAGGTTCTGGATGTAATAATTGCTTTTTTTTTTGGTAATAATGTTGCAGGCTTTAAGCTTTTGATCAGATGATCAAGTAGTGATTTTTACTTCTGGAAGGGGTCTTTTGAAGTGGGTTTTTAATGTATGACGTTAGAATTTTCAATGTTCCGTCTGTACGGGGTTTTAATCCATAATTACTGTCCCGCCCCCCCTTTTTCGGTGGGCGTATTACTATATCGTAGTTGTCCTTTAATTTCTTGATTGCTTTTTGTTCCGTTTGGTGAGGTTAGACTTCTTATTTATCGAGTAATAAGTTGGGTTATTATACTAAGTCCAGAAAATTTTAAATTTAAAGTCCCTGGGACTGGGTTGGATAGAATTTTAATTTTTATGGGGGTTCAATTTTTCCTTTTCCTTCTGTGGTCGTGTGGGGCAGTCCTCGGGGGGGAGGGTGCAGGAAAAATGCCCGTTTGTGCAGTTTCGTACTAATGGTTTGGTCTAGAAATAAATAAAATGGTTGATTCCGTTTTTGGTAGGACAGAAAAAAAAAAGACCCTTTTGTTAATATACTGATCTCTGTGGATTAGATTTTTTTGGATAAAATTGAATAAAACTGATTTTTTGTAGTTCTGATGCTGAAGTATGTTTGTATTTTGAAATTTTTTTAGTCAGGGGGGCAGGGACCTTTCTTTTTTTTTTCCCGTGGGCCCCGCCCTGCACCCTCTAGTAGCCTTTTTTTTGGTAGCTGGGTTTTTTTTGTGGGGGATGGGGGGGGGGGGGACTAAATTTTGGGTTTACCCTAAAAAAGGGGGGGGGACCAAAAGGGAAAAAAAAAAGGTCCCTGTCCCTGACCTGAAATTCAAAATACAAAAAAATACTTTAGCATCAGAACTAAAAAAATAGGTTTTTTTCAATTTTTCCAAATACAATCTAGATCCCCAAGAGTCAGTATATTAACTAAAGGCTGTTTTTTTGTCCTACCAACAACGGAAACAACCATTTTGATTTATTTCTAGACCTACACCCTGTAGCAAACTGAAAAGAGGCATTTTTCATGCACCCTCACCCGGGGGGG
>JAODAL010084787.1:0-10806 GCA_025379985.1 Phyllomedusa bahiana
GTCGGGAGAGCTCTAATCTCCCTGTTGATTTTAATGCGACCCATAAAGGTTCTCCACCTTTTGAAGAAGCCCTTGGTGCGGGTCTCCTTGTGCCTTTCAGTTTCTAGCCTGTTGGCTATGAGGTAGTCCTCTAACTGTTTTATTACCCCGGAGATGGACAGAACTGCAGTAAGCTTCTCTTCGCCGCCAAAAGGGCAATATGAACTATTCCGGGGTAGCCGGTGGGGTGTGATGACTTCCCTGGACCCTCTCCCTCGTCCATGTCTGGAGGCCTTGGAAAATGAAAGATCAGAAACTCATAATGTTTCTCCAGGTGAACCCCAAAGTGGAGCCTAATGTATTGGAGAACTGTGTCCCAGTAGGACGTGTATGCTACATTCCCATAATCATGCCCATGAATCCGTTTTGTGTGCGCCGCATTTGGGACAATGCTGTAATCTATCTGGGAAATTTTTGGAGGGGGGGAGATTAAAAGCGTAGATAGCGTTATGTACAATCTTGAAATAGGTTTCACGCCAGGTTTCACAGATGATATGTTTACGTATGGCCACGATACCTTATGGAATCAGGTCTGGAACCTGGTCATTCCCTAATCGTCGACTCCAATATTGGAATGCCTGTGAAGTTATTCGCTTTCTACACCACCCTCTCATATCAGCGTGTGAGTAGTAACAAACATGTCAAAATCATTGGGGATGGTCTCCTTAGAGACATCTCTTAGCCTCCCCCTGCAGAAATAAAAGAGCTGATACGCGACCAGAAGATGTGACTCCGGTAAGGAGAACCTCTCAATCATTTCCAAGGGCCTCAGCCACCTATGTAGCTGCGGGTGCATCAACTGCCCCACGGTAGCCACGCCCCGCTCTCTCCATCTCCGAAACATCGGGTTGCTCCTGCCCAGGAGAAACTCGGGGTGATCCCAAATAGGCATGTCCTTGGAAAGAGCGAAGGAAAGGCCTAAGCGTTTCCTCAGCTCCTTCCAGACCAGTAAAGTGTCCCTGATCAATGGGGACAACTTTATCAAGGGGAGGAGTTTGGGATATCTAGTGTGGAACAGAGCTTGTGGATGCCAGGGAGACATTAGTTCCTTCCCCAAATTTCCCCAGTTCGAGAAGCGGGAGCGGCCTTCAATCCAATCAAGCATGTGTCGGGCCAAACATGCCAGATTATACCCTGTAACATTCGGGAGATTTAGTCCCCCCACCCGAACTGGCAATATTAGTTTATGTAGAGCGATGCGTGATTTTTTCCCTGCCCAAATTAATTTGGAAAAGCATGAGTTAATTTTATTAATGTCCGTGTGCTTGAGAAGGAAGGGGAGTGTCTGTAGGGGGTACAGTAGCTTGGGGAAGTAGACCATTTTTATGGCATGACATCTCCCAGCCAAAGACAATGGTAACGAAGTCCACCGCCTCAAGTCCTGGGAAATTTTGGCAATGAGAGGAAGGATGTTCAATCTGTACATCTGGTCCGGAGTCCTGACAATCTTGATGCCCAGATAGGTAAGATATTCATGAACCCGGGATATGTCTAGCCCTATGCTGGCCCAGTGGTACTGAGGCAATTTTGGACCTAGTTCAAGTAATTCGCTTTTAGACACGTTAACTTTATACCCTGAAAGAGTGCCAAAATGTTGCACTGGTGCTTCAGGGGATCTGACAAGAACAATATAAGATTGTTGGTGAACAGAGCAATTTTCACCTCTTTGTCACCTATCCGTATGCCTTCAAAAAGGTCAAGTAACTGCACCAGGGGCTCCAAGGCCAGGTTAAAAAGTAAGGGGGACAGCGGGCACCCCTGTCTTGTACCCTTTTGAAGAAGGAATTTTGGAGAGAGGAAACCTGTAGTATGTATTTGTGCCGTTGGGGCATCATAGATGGCAGAAAGGAAGACCTAAACATCCCTGTAATCCCCAAGGCATCCAGAACAATCCAAAGCCAGTCCCAGCAGACATTATCGAAGGCCTTTTCTGCATCCAAGGCCAATAAAACAGGCTGTTCTGGCAGAGGTTTGTGTCGGATTCTCTCTAGGACTGCAAGTACCGTCCTAATTTTGCCAACCGCTGCTCGGCCCTTGATAAAACCTTTCTAGGAGGGTCCTATCAGCTGCGGCATAAAGTGCGCAAGATGGTCGGCCAATATTTTGGAGAGAATCTTTTGTCGTATCTAAAAAGGATTGGGCCAAGGATGCAGGGAGCAGTGGATTTTTCCTTTGTTTGGGAAAATTTTTGAATAAGTGTTTTGGATTCCGGACCATAGTCCCGAGTTAAGATCAGATTGTAGTACTATGGGGGTGGGGGTGATCGATCACTCAAGATTTTTTAAATCTCCCCAGAAAACCCTGGGGTCCAGGGGCCTTCCCTGTTTTCAGGGGCGAATGGCCTTTTGACCTCCCCCCTGGGTTAATCTGCTTTCAGTTTCCTCTTTCTAAGATCTGATAGGCGCGGCAAGTTGTTTTTAGAAAATCGTTGCCTTCCCTGCTTGCAGTGTCTCTTGAGGAGACAGCATGGATAATATTGCCTGAGCGGTCATTGACCTGGGGGGTTGTGATGGGCCCCTCTGGCGTACAAAGGGCGTAAATATGCGCAGGTTTGTGGGGCCCCCTTCAGGAGCCGGGAAAGGATTTCCCCGGTTTGTTCCCGAATTGAAAAGGTCGAGTTTAAGGAGCCTGTGTATCTCCTCCCTAGTTTTGCCCACAGGTTAAAAAAATCCTTCTGGCCTTTTCCCAATCTGTTGGGCCCCTGGAGTTATCCCCCAAAGGAAAAAATGATAAGTCCCCCAATTTCTCCGATGCCTTTTAAAAAGGCCCCTTCAACCCGTTTTTTACACCGTGGGGGAGTTTTTTATCCTCCCTGGTACTGCTTTTGCAGTATCCAAAAAAGCAGGGGTTTAACTTGATGGGGGGGAATTGTCGGGGCAAAGTCGCCACCATTCCCTAACCATCCTGCAAAACCTCTGTTCCTGCGAGATGGAGGGAACTTCATAAAATCTTAAACCCCCTTGGGGAAAGGGTTCTGACACATCTAAGGAGTTGGGATGGGGCAGAAAAACCCTGTCTAGAATTTTTGTGTCCCAATTCTGGAATGGGGGTGGTCCGAGACCAGAAGGTGGTCCAAACCCGACCATGATTGATGTACCGGGGGGGAAAATAGGAAATCCCTTCATCAGGGGTTTTCTCCCTCCACAATCATGGAGGCCAAAGGGAAACAATGAGGTGTCGCAATACCCCCTGCCCCGAGCGGTGATGCCCCAAACCACCCATGTGTGATGTTGGCCCTCCCCTTCTATCCCCAACCGGGCTAAAACCCCCATTCATACCCCCCTCAAGGGATCGGGCATTGCTTTCGGGGTCGGCACAAATCCTGTCCCAGCTCCCTAAAAAATCCCCGATTAGGGCCTTTGGGGAACCGTATACATTAAAGATATAAAGGTCGTGACCCCCCCATTTTAAAATTAACCAAGTGTGAAATTTTTTGCCTTCGGAAATCATGGACATGGGGGAGGGCCAAAATTAAAAGGGGAAAAATTTCTTATGGAAAAAGGGTAACAACCCCGTTTTAAACCATTCACGGAGGGAAAAAAAGGGAACGTGTCCCCACCTACATTTCTCCAAGCGCTTTAGTTCAAGGGCCTTTAGATGGGGACTCCTGAAAGGGAGGGCCACATCGGGAAAGGGAAACCCCTTTTTAAAATGGCAAATCACCTTCACCCCTTTTTTTGGGGAGCGGACCCCCTTTATGTTCCAAGAGACAAACCGCTTAATACGACTACCTCTGCAGGGAAAAGGCTGGGGGTTGGGCGCGGGCGTACGGGAAGGCGGGGCGCGCCATTGTCAACGTTTGGGATCTAGACCCCTTTACTTGCAAGCAGTATAAGATAAAGAGAAGTTGGACGCATAGCAACCCAAAACCAAAATTAGTAAACCTTAAAACCTGGCATATAAGCCAGATTGACACCCACTTTTTGACAAAGGGGTTTGACTGGACAAACCCGAGGGAGGCAGCCCATTGTTCCTCCTTTAATGCTTGGAAAAGGGCTTCCTTTTTTCCATCAGCATGAGAGCGAGTTTTAACAAAATTTCAAATAACCAAAGCCCCCCCCCACCCACCCGGCCCCAAAAAATTTTTGGTTTTAAAAACCCCTTAGGAAAAGTAACCCAAATTTGGGTTGTTTGACAAAAACCCGGCCCTAAAAAAGGTGGGAACTTGCGAAAAAAAGAAAAAGGCCCTTTTAGCAACCTCGCCTTTCCCCTCGCTGGGGGCCCCCGGGGATCTTTTGAAAAGGGCAACCTCCTTTCCCCCCCCAAAGCTCTCCTGTTTCTGCTGCTGGGGCTTTGCTCCCCCTTTCCCCTTCTCTGTAGTGGGATGGGCAAAGACCCCTTTTTTGGGTGGGGGGTGCAGTTGGTCTCGGCCTGCCCCCGGGTTTTTGGGCACTGCGAGCAGGTACTTCCCATCGGGAGATGAGAGGCCCATGGGCCCCCTTTTATCTAAAGGGGCGGCAGATGAGGGGGTATTCCGTGGCCGGGTTTGTGAAAGGGCCCCGGGATCCCTGCTTTGCTTTCTGCACCCGTGGGGAGGGAGGTGTTCTTGCTCGGCCCCCGATTTTCAGCATGGGGCCCCCCCCACCGTTGTCTGCCCTGTGGGAAGGGGTAAAGAGTTATGGGGCCGTTCCTATATTGTCCCCCCCCCCTCCAATGTGATCAAGTGCCCCCTTACTATGGTCACGAAGCAGGCCGGGCCCGGTGGGTTCCTCCTCTGGCCTGCGTCGCAGGTCTCCTGGCAGCCACTTGCAGGCGGGGGCGGGCGGGTGGGAGCACCGTCCTGGATGGCGATTCCGGTTTCACAGCTGTGCGCCCGTGGTTGCAGTGCGGGCCGGGCACGGCGGGTCTCTCCTCCAGTCTGCGCCGTGTAACCCCGGTCAGTCACTTGCAGGTGGGAGCGGGCGGGCGGGAGCGGCGTTCCGCGACCGGCGACTCCGGTCTCACAGCGGGCGGAAGATGCGCTGGTGTACGGGTGTGCCTGAGCGTCTGTCCTCAGCCGGTCTGCGCTGTTAAACACAGCTGTTTGGCGGTCTGATCACCGGCGGGCGCGGGGAGCCGATGCGCCTCACGACCTCATGCGCTGGCGCCGGAACCGGAAGTCCTGATGGTTCAGCCACGTACCCTAGGTCGTGGATATTATAAGAAGGCGTGACAGGTGTGACTTTGCCTGGAATATGCCCCCATTAATATAAGGTGCATAATCAGAAAGTAACCAAAAGCAGTGCCCTTGATATAGACCATATGCAAGGCTTTTCCACCATCTTAGAATGAGCAATAGATTTAAGATGACTACGTTAGGGCTAAGTGACTTCTATCTATGCAGTAATAGAAACGCACACATTCGCAGGGCTGAGGGAAGTATCTATTCGCCCTGAATGGCTCCTCTTTTTAGGAGTGCGCATGACCGGAAATGGATTGGGATAGAACGGAAGCGGGGACGGCATTTTAGTAAGCGTGTAGAAGGTAAACGTTGCCATTATAGGAAGATCGGAGTTGCTACAGCAGGATAGGCTGAATGGTAATTAGTGGAGAGTGATGAGAATCACATGATGGTAGAATAGCTCTTTATAAGCAAGCTGTTTGAGGGAACATTTGTCCCTTCCTATTCATCAAAGGAGGAGGATAAGAACTCTGCTGGAAACCCTTGCTTTGAGGAACATTATCGGCCGATTTTAGGTTTGTTGGTTTTCTAATTTAAATGCTATTGAAAAATGTCTTTCTGACTGGATTTATTATACATGGATATTCTCTTTTTACAGCATTTGACATTGGCGAGTACATGCAGGGGTTTGTGAGTATATCATGGCTGAGATGTAAAAGCTGTTAATATCTGTCATCTAAAGAAGCATCATATATGGATGATAGGTGTTGATGTTCTAACATGATCTCTATTGTGTAAAGGGTATCATAAGAATGCCTACTGCATCATACATGTTTTGCTAATGTATAAAAATCTGTTTAATGATTATATAGCAGCTCTATGCATATCACAAACAATTGATAGTGTTTCAGTCTGTGTGGTCCCTGATGAGCCCCGACGATTGCACGGGGTGAAAAGCATAGGACAATAAGTACATTGGGACAGAACATTGAAACTATCTGTGTTTTGGACGATAACAATATTCTATTTGTAAGAGCATAGGAACTGTAATATAGAAGATAGTAAATAAATCGGGACAGAATATTGAAATCATATGTGTTTTGGACGATAACAGTATACCACTTCTAAGAACATAAGAATTGAAATACATACGAGACATCTGGATGTTATTTAGACGATAGAGAGACATTAGTTGGGGTCACCCTTATCGGGGCGGTTGCTCCAAATATATATTGTTTTTTTTTTTTTTTTTTGTTTTTTTTAAGGCTTCTATGGGTGGATAGAAAATATAGGAATAGTTTTAATTGGTATTTATTAAAGGCTAAGTTTTAGGAGTTTAACTGGGTAAATTACTCTTCTGTGTTGTGAACCTGTTTGGAATATATGCAACTTTTTTGATTACATTTATTCCAATTTTTAGGGGTCATGAAATGGCGAAAAAACTAATTTTGGTGTTTGGAATTTTTTTCTTCTACGGTTTTCAGCGTATGGGATGATTTGTTATATTTCAATAAACTTTTTTGATGCGGCGATACCACATATGTGTAACTTTTTATTCTTTTATTTTTTGTTTTGTAAAATGGCAAATGGGGAATGATTTGAACTTTTAATTTGTTTTATTTTTTTACACTTAAAACCTTTTTTTTTTTCCGTGCTTTAACTTTTAGTCCACCTAAGGTCCTGGGGCAGGGAGTAGTAAAACAGAAAACATGGCAGCGATGGAAGCCTTCACAAGGCTTTCAGTTGGCATGTTAACTGATAGGGAGGCTGCGATTTTGCACGGCACTGTTTCTCATTGATTTAGATGCCACGCCTAAGGGGTTAAACAATGCAGGATGGCGCCGGCACCATCCCGCACGGTAGTCGTCGAGTGTTAGCTACAATTAACAAATAACACCACCGGCTCATATGTCGGCAAGGAGTTAAAAACACAGACATAAGCCCATACTTACAGCTCAATGGCTGGACAATAAACTAAACCCAAAGGGACTTATAGATAAGGCTAGGGTTAGGGTCGGAACTAGGGGCCGAGATAAAGTTTTGGTTAGAACAAGGATTTGGGGAGAAACACACGCAAAATCATCGAGAAAGGAGGGGACAATATCATGACTAAATACTCTACTATATCAAATATTATAAATCAATGCTTCCGTCTAAATCTCTACTAACTCACTAAGCTCTTTTGTGGTTCGGTTGTACTTTAATCCTGCCATTTCTTATATTTTGTTCCACTTTGTGGGTTTGTAGTGGTTACTGAATTTTTAAAGAAAATTAAGAAAAAGTTATATTTTACCTTTTTTTTCTGATCAGTGATATTGATCTCTTATAGGGGTTAAAAAGTATCTATTGATATTTTTCAGTGATAAGATAGGCCATCAAAGTCTGATAGGTGCGGGTCCCACCTCTGGGCCCCCGAAAGTTACAGAGCACACTGGAGAGCTGGCCCTCGCATGCGCACGGCTCTCCATTCTGTTCTATGAGAGTACAGTTGAGCAGTGTGTTCGGCTCATCTGTGCAGAACTCAGAGAACAGAATGGAGAGCCGCGCTCAAGCATAACCAGCTCTCCAGTCTGCTCTGTAACTTTTTGGGGCATATGCCCTAACAATATACCATCAAAGTCTATGGTGGTAAAACCCATTATAGCTTAGAGTTAGGAAATGAATAGTGTGGATGAGGGTTAAGACCAGGGTTAGTGTTGGAGTTAGGTTTAAAGTTAAGCTTTAGGGTTATGACCAGAGTTAGGGTTAGAGATAATGTTTTTTGATAGAGTTAGGGCTAGGGTTAGAGTTGTAGTTAAATTTAAGGCAAGGTTAATGGATAGGGTTAAAGAGGTGTTTTCACTATGCTGATTCAGTCTGCTCTTTTCAGCTAACTTTCTGGTCAGGCTGTGGGTGTCACTATAGCACTTAGTGGCATAGCAGCTCTGCTATTTCTAGCTGAGTCTATTAGAGGGATATTCCTAACAGAAGGGTGTAAACACTAGGACAGAAGGCTAAAAAGCTCTAAAGTGTTAAAGTTTGTCAGTAATTTAGATAAGCAAGCTCCTGTTTTATTGATAACACACAGCAGGGAGTGACATCATTATGGTCAAACAGGGGAGCTGAAGCCATGAGAGCAAATGGACATGGTCAGCAACCTAAGAAAGTTTGTATACACAGGTAGGAGATAAGATCTGCTACATCTCTGAAAGGAAGAAAAAGCAGAACAGCAATGTATATAGTAATAGTCTTTACATACCTTTGCCTACATTTTAAAAGTCATTCACTCTGGTGAGAAAACTCATTTAAGTTAAGACTTTGGGTTAAGATTAAGTGTGAGGAACAGGGTTATGTTCAGAGTTCAGGATAGGGCTAAGTTTAAAGTTAGTGTTAGGGTTGGAGTTAAAGTTGAAGCTAGGGCTACTGTTACGATTAGAGTCAAGTTTAAACATAGGGTTAGTGTTAGTGTTGTGGTTGAAGTTAAGTTTAAGGTAAAAGCAAGGGTTAGGGTTAGCATTAGGGTTATAGCTGTGGTTAGTGTAAAGTTGAGAGTTAGGGAAAGAAATAGTGTGTGGGTGAGGGTTAGGTCTAGGGTTAGGATTATGGCTATGGTGAGGGTTCGGAATTTGCTTTAGGATTCAATTTAGAGTTCGGGTTATGGTTGAAGTTAGGGTTAGAATTTAGGTTAGTGGAGAATTTAGGGCTAGGATTAGCATTGTAGTTACAGTTAGGGCAAGTTTTAGGGTTAGGGTTATGGTAAGACTTAGAGTTATGGTTAGGATTAGGGTTAAAGTTGAGGTTAGATCTCAGGAAAGGACTAGGTTTTTAGTTAGGATTAGAGTAAAAGATAGGGCTTGGGAAAGTGTTAGGGTTGGCGTTAAGGTCAGGCTTGGAGTTAGGTTTAGTTCAGAGTAAGGGTTAGGGTTATGACTGGAGTTAGTGTTAGCATAGGATTTAGGATTAGTCTTACAGGTAGGGGCAGGGTGAGTGTTAGTGTTGAAGTTCAGGTTAGGGCTGGGGATAGCACTAAGATTTAGGTTAGGGTTAGAGAGTTGGAGGATAAGGGTTATGGACACTTTAAGTAAGGTGATGTCAGGATTATTCTTATAGTTAGGGATGGGGGTAGTGTTATGGCTATAACTGGACTTATAGATATGGCTAGGGCTAGGGTTGGAGTTAGGGTTAAATAAATGTAATGTTTTGACTTAGGGTCAAAGCTAGGGTTAGGATTTGGGTTTGAGTTAGGATTGGAGTTAGGGTGGCGTTTTGGAAAGGTCTAAGTTTGAGGTTTGGTTTACGGTTAAGGTTAGAGTTAGTTAGCTGTGGATGATAGTTCTATGGTTAGGGTTCAGGTAAGGATAAATTTGAAAGTTAAGGTTATATCTAAGGTTAGGGCTATCTCTAGGAATAGGTGTAAGGCTTGGGTAAGGGTTAGTGTTGAGCGATTATTATCGACAAAGTTGAAATCGGCACAGTTTTTATGTTGATTGAAATTTTTAGATCATGCGATAATTTAGGTTAAAATCTGTGCATCATCTATTAATATCGCGACATTTTTGGCACTTCCTGTCATTTTGGCAGCCAGCAAATCAGCTTACAGAATAGAGCAGGGTGAGATGTGTGTGCGACGTCATGACTGGGATGTATATGGTTGCGATTGGCTGGAAAAATCACATGACCTCGTTTTACATAGAACAGTCCTTCCTGTTCATGATCAGTGTCTCTCAGCGTCTCATAGCAGTAGGACGTGCGCTCTGCCTGTGTCCAAACAGCTCAGCGAAATTAGTCTATTTCTCCACAGAGAAAACTCTACTGTTAGCTGTGATCCTTACAACTTAGTTAGATCATAGATTGGAAGATTTTATGTAGTTAGGTAGAGACTTTTAAAGGAGCATCTACCGCTGTAAAGTCACGGGAGGTAGCGGGGGGGGGGGGGGGGGGGGGGGGCCCGCGGGCGAACACAGACAAGCTCTATAAAGAATACTGGATAAAGTTCACCAAGACTTAGTGTAGACATTGCACTGCAATAGCTTTATTATTAACAGTTTTCTATTGAAATATTTCCTGGATATTGGGCAGCCTGAACTTATATTAGGATACACATCTTTTCTAGTAACTGCAGGTCTCTTTGTTAGGTGCAAAACTCCACTTTTATTATCAGTATACATTTCAGATAGGTATTCTTTTTCAATTTTGCCCATTCCAGCTTTGTTGATATAGCCACCTTGCAGTTAAATTAGAATCCAGCAATTTTGTAGTCAGCACAGGTTGATAGGTGCCAAAAATACCTTTTATTATCCGAATACATTTCAGATACGTGTTTTTTTACTTTGGCGCAGTACAGCTTTGTTCATTGAGGCACCTTGCACTTAAATGTGAATACAGCAATTTTGTAGTCACCACAGGTGAATTGAAAGGTGCCAAAAATACCTTTTATTATCCGAATACATTACAGATACGTGTTTTTTCACTTTGGCGCAGGCCAGCTTTGTTGATAGATCTACTTTGCAGTTAAATTTGAATACAGCAATTTTGTAGTCACCACAGGTGAATTAATAGGTGCCAAAAAATACCTTTTATTATCCGAATACATTACAGATACGTGTTTTTTCACTTTGGCGCACTACAGTTTTGTTCATTGAGGCACCTTGCACTTAAATGTGAAAACAAACAATTTGTGTCACCAC
>JAODAL010084788.1:0-10806 GCA_025379985.1 Phyllomedusa bahiana
ACTGGCACCAATTAAAAGCCACAATATAATTTAGAATGACAAAGTTTCCCTTTTATGTTTTTGGCCCTTTTGGGAAAGGTGGTATCATTTGTTGGAACCACAAATGGCCTCTTTGTCTCGGGGTTTTTTGTTCCAAATTACCTCCCCTATTATATTGAGTACCTTTTCTATTTAAAAAAAAAAAAAAAAAAAAAGAAAAACCCCAATGAAACTAAATTTACTATTTTTTTTTTCTCAAGACTGTTTCGCAAAATTAGATTTTTACGTAAAGATAACTAGGACATTGTTTTGATGCTCCAATTTTCTCGCTTTTAGTTTTCCCGATTGTGGGCCTATGTTAAGATGTTGCAAAACTTGCACCTGATAACGTAAACTCCCAGTGGTGTTACAATTAAAGAAAGATTGAGTTTTAAATTTTCCCCGTTTCGGATTTAAAATTTGACACAATTTGGGTATTTACACATTTTTACATTGGTTCGCCCCACCTTTTAAAAACCCCTTGTGATGTAACCAATTTTTGGGATTTTTTTTTCCAAAAGGGAAGACAGTATTTTTCCTAAAGTTTTAGATCTTTTTGAATATATTTCAACCCCGAGACAAAATTTTTTTGGATGTAACCTCCCAAAAATAAGGGAAGGAGTCGATTATTTTACATATTTGTTTAAAATTTTGACTATTTTTAAAACAAGTATGGAGTGAAAAAATTTTTAATGCTTTTTCATTAATTTTTCATTTTTGCATTTTTTGTTTTTAAAATATCGCTTTTTTTTTTTGCAACAAAAAAGATGCCTTTTTAATACCAGTTTGGGTAACCCCTATTTTTGAGTCTGGTTTAATCTTTGTTCCCCAATTTTTAAAACAATGAATCAGTGCAGACCTGGAAAATGGAGTTTTTTTGGATCGTTGGTACAATTATCTGACATAATACACCCAAAGAGGCCCTCCTTCCAGTCATTATAAAAAAAGGTAAAAGATAGGCTAATCAAAAAACATAGACAGCACATCAAAGAGGGGGTAGGAACATAAACAAAATCAAGATAAATACCGGAAAACAATCATTGGACCCCGAACCCCCGCTAGAGTTTAAATCTATCCAAGATGCAGCCAAACTGGAACATATTTAAGTTTTGTCTTTTTGGGTTAAATTTTGCTTTTCCGGGAAAAATTTGAATTTTTTTCAACTTGGAAGGACATTAACAAAATTTTTCAGAGACCTTTTCCAAAACGACTTCCCTTTTTTTTCAAAAAATTTTTCAGGAAATGTTAGATTACAGGGGGTTCCTTAAAAATAAAAATCAAAAATTTCCCAAAAGTTTTTTTATGGAACAATTAACTTTCTAAATTTGGAAGAACTACGATTCTTTTTTTGTCTTCCCCCATAAATCTTTCAATAGAAGGGTTGAAAATAACCCCAACCCCACTTTTTATCCTTTCCAGTCTAGGGCTCCACCATGGAATAAATTTTAATTGGCAGTTGACATGACTTAAAAAAAACTATATGCCCCGGGTTTTCCCTGTCAATTTCCCCCCCTATTTTAATTTGTCCCCATTCAAAAATTTGAGCCTTAATTGAGCTAAAAAAGAATTTATGAGGGCAAAGTGGAGATGGCAGACCAAAAGGGGGAACCGAGTTTGTTTTTGAATCAGTCTGATTAAAACTATCTAGCCCTTTCCCCCTTAAAGGGTAAAACCACATATTGTAAATTTAATCCAGTAAACCGACACATAAGTATCAGAAAAAACTTTATCAATTTGGGGGGGAGGAAGGGGTTTCAATTTAAGGGGTTTAAAAACGGAAAAAGACAAAGGGGGGGGGTTTTTTTTTATTGAAAAGCCTTCCCCGGTTTTTTCCAAATTTATACAGACTTTCCCCAAAATCCAAAAAAAAAAATTCAGCCTATTCCTATGCCCCAATTGGGGCAGGGAAATGGCTTTTCTGAACCATGTGCCAGAGGCTTTGGGTGAGGTTCTACAGCCACTGGTTCCCAAAAAGTTTTCCCCGGGTATCTAAAAGACACAAGGGTTTTACAAAATCTGAAGGGAAAAATTTGGCAACAACAAAGGTCCCTTTGGGTTTTCTTGTTTCGTGAAACCCCATTGAACAAAAACCCCCAAAACCCACACCAAATAGCCCCTTTTTTGGGCCCTTGGGAAAAAAACCCGAGACAATACGTAATTAATTCAACAGAAACCCTTAAATTTAATATACTTTATTTCCCTCACCAGTTTTTTTTTTTGATGACACATAATTTTTTTTCCTTTGATGGGACATGTACTTGCAACTACGGGAACCCCAAAGGGGGGCGAAATATTTTTGCCCCCCATTGGCAAAAACCTGGTTATTGTCGTGGTGGGGTCTTTCCCTTTTAAAAAATTTTTGTTGGACAAACCATTTCTCCAAACGGGGTATGGGTAAAGGGAATACAAACGAGACCTCCTTTATCATTCCCGGGGGGGGGATGTATCTTTCCGGCCTAACCTTTTTGGAATTTTTTAAAAAACCCAAAAATTTTTTCAACTTGAAAAAATTTAAAGTTTTATGTAACTGATTCCCAGATCTCTTTTTGTAAAATCTTGTTCTTTGGGAGAGCAAAAGAAAAAAAATTTTGGGGAGTAAATCACATCGCAAAAACCTTTGTTCCCCCCAAAAAAGATTTCTTCATTAAAAAAGATTCCAAACCACGGGAAAAAATAAAACAAAAAGCAATTCCTGAAGGGAAAAAGACCCGGACCAAAAAAATTGCACTGGGTTTCCCTTGTCTTATTTCAATTGAAAACAACAGATTCAAAACCCCGAAATCAAAATAGGGGTTTTCCCAAACGGAAATTTAAAAAAAAGCATTTTTTTAAAATTTTATCAAAAAAAAAATCGCGATGACATAGATAACAAACATTGATGCAAAAATAGCAAATAAAAAAGAAAAAAACAATCAAAAAATCTTCAGCCCATAAATTTTTTTAAAAAATAGTCCAAAAAATATAAACAAATTGAAAAAAAATACCCACTTTTAACCCCACCTTAAATTAAGGGGGATACATCCAAAAAAAAATTTTGGGCTCGGGATTCAATAAAAGTCTCAAAAAGATCTAAAAAACTTTTTGGTAACCCAAAATGTCCCTTCCCCCTGTTTGGAAAAAAAAAACCCCAACCCTCTTGGGTTTCATCACAAGGGAATTTTTTTAAAATTGGGGGCGGGAACCAATGAAAAAATTTTGTAAATAGCCAATCTTTTTAGAATTTTCAGAACCAGAAACAGGGAAAAAATTATAACAAAATCAATTTATTAATTGTAACACCACTGGGGGGAGTTTACCCTTTTCAGGGGCAAGCTTTTTCAACAAAACGTACATTTTGGGTCCACAATCAGGAAACTAAAAGCGGGGAAAAAAAATTTGGGGCATCTAAACGATGTCACAAATAAATCTTTTCGTACAAAAAAATAAATTTTTGCGAAACCTTTCAAATTTAGAAACATAATAGTAATATTTTCCCATTGCAGGTTTTCGAATTTAAAAAAAATACCCTAAATATAAAGGGGGGGTAATTTTGGGAACAAAAACCCCCCAGACAAAGAGGCCCTTTTGGGTTTTTTCTTTAATACCCACATTTTCCCAAAAGGCCCCTTTAAAACAAAAAAGGGGAAACATTAGTCATCACAAAAATTAATTGTGGCTTTTAAAAATTTGGGAGTCATAGCGTTTTTTGTATTAGCAAATTTTTACTGCATACTTAGGAACAATATTGCCAACTATTTCTCCCATATTTGATGGAAAAAATTTTCCCCACCTTTTTGTCTTTTTTTTTCCCCGTTTTCTCCTTTCATTTCATTTTAATTTTTTGTTGTAAAAGCCTTCGGGGGGGGGCCCCCGGGGAAATTGTGAACCCTTTCTGTAGATATCGGGCCCCCATTGACTTTTTTTTGTTCGTATTCTAAAATCCATCTTTTTTTCAACCCGCCGTGCCGTTTTTTGCCCTTTTCCCAGGTTTGCTAATTTTAACATTGGGCAATTTCCGGTCTTGTTCGTTACCCTCCCTGTCCCGGGCCAAACTGACCGGACTTTTTAAACGGGGTTATGCATTTTTTTCGCGTCCCAATTTTGTTTCTCACACAGGTGAAATTTTAAAAGGTTTTAAAGTTTAAAGAAAAGTTTTTTAAATTTTTGGTGTAATTAAAACTAAACAATTCTTTTTGACTAGTTAAACCATGAGTAAGGTTAAAGAAGTAAACCCGAAAAGCGTCGGTTCGTTCCCTGTCTAGGGGTTTGCATATTTTTCTGCACCCCCTTTTTCACGAGGGCACATCTGTTTTTTTGGGCCCCCGGGGACCAATAAAAAAGGGGATTATAATTTTTTTTTTGAATTTTTTTCCAAGCCAAACTTTTGCTGGTCCAACCGATATTTAACTCAAACCAATTTTTTCTGCGGGACTGGAGCAGGGACCGGCGACACAGGGGTTTTTTCCCTTTTCCCCGAAAAAATAGAGGGGAGGCTGACTCCAATTTTCTCTTTTTTTCAAACTTTAAGGGTAACATTCATGCAAAAATATTAATTCTGATTCTGGGAATGGAAATTTAGTGCCCGGATCTTTCCTCAAAAACCGCGGCCAATTTCCGGGCAGGAAACTGATGAAAATTATTCCCCAAAGGGAAAATCAGTGCCCCGGTTTTTGAAGACCTGATTTTTTCCGAGTATTTTTTTCCCTGCGTACAACCGGCCTACAAAGTTTTTTCTTCGAGGCATTTTTTCCCCACAAAAAGCACTAAAAAGGGTTTAAAAGACAGAAATCCCTTTTTCAGGCATCCCGGGTTGTTTTTCCTCGGAAAATTAAAGTTTTCAAAACGCTGAATTTCCCAAAAAGCAAACAAAACTGTCAGTGCCCCAAAAAACCTTTAAATATGTTTTATATACACACAATTTCTGGGGGAAACCCCCGTCTAATGGAATTTTCCGGGATAAAAGTGGGGTTAAAAGTTTAAAAAATCTCTGGGTTTTTGGTGAATTCCCCTGTTGTACAGTGTGTAATGTAATACGGGGTACAGTGAATAAGCATAAATCTGGGGTTTCGGTGTTTAAACTAATCTCTGGGTAAAGTAATTAATGTATAAACCCCATGGGTACAGTTGTTTTAAAGTACAAAAAACTTGGTATAGTGTTTAATGTAAACTCTAGGGGACGGTTAAGTTAATGTAGTCCCCTGGGGGACAGTGTGTAATTAATAAACTTTTGGGGAAAAGTTTAATATAATCCTGTTTTTACAGTGAGTAATGTAATCTCTGGAGTAGGTGAAAAAGCAGTAATATCTGGGGTACAGTGTCTAAGGGAGTAATCTCCGGGGTTTCAGTTTGGAAACCCAATCTCTGGGGTAAAGGTTTGGGGAACGTAGTAATCCTGGGTTTCCATTAATGTAATCTCTTTTATACATGAGTAATGTAAACTCTGGGGAAATACAGGGGTAATTTAAAATCCTGGGGTTTCAATGTAATTATCTCTGGGGTATTTGTTAAAGTAACTCTTTAAGTAAAATAAGTAATGTAATTCATTTCTAAGGGGTTTACCCGTGGGAATATAAAAACATTTTTAGGGGAATAAAAGAAATTTTAAAATTTCATAAGTACAAATGTGCAAAAACAATTTTTTTTTTGCAGTTAAAAAAGTAAATTTTGTGGGCCCCCAACCCGTGTAATAAAATTCATTTCCCGGGGTTTCAGTATTTGGGGGCAATTTTTTGGAAACCTCATTTTGTTTTTTTTTATAACAAATTTAATGGGAGAAATGGGTTGGGGGGGGGGGGTTTAAACGAAATTTGCTGCATTGCCAAAAACAAAAATTTTTTTTCCATGTAGAGGGGGAAAAATATCTTTTGGGGGTTTGGGTTCTGTTTTTATTGCCAGGGCTGCTTTTTTAAGGGCCCAGGGCCAGCCCTAAAATTCAGAAAGAGCCACCAAAAACCTTTTCAGATTGCACCAAAATAGTTTTTTCCCTAAAAGGAAAACCCGCCCCGGACCTGCGCGGGGGCTCACAGCGCTTTCCAAACAAAACCCCCCTAGCTGGGTTTTAAAGGGGGCCCCACACTGCAAGGGGGAAAGAGGGGAGAGAAAGGGAAAGGGGGGGGAAGTGAAAAGGGAAGAGAAATGAAAAGGAAAAGGGGGGTAGGGACAGGAAGATTGGGATGAGAGGAAAAATTTGGGCCCTCCCTCCCCCCAAAATTTTAAACCAAATTTAACCCCCCCTCTTTTTTGGGAAAAAAACCAAAACCCCCCCGGCTTAATTTTATGGGCTTTCCAGAACTGCTTCCTTCTGTGGAGATACCAATTTTAAATGAGTTTCCCGTCCCTCAAACATCTGAAAGTAGAAACTGCAGGGGAACCCCAAAGGGGGGGGAGGGGGGGTAAAAAAACGCACCATAATTAAAAAGGGGCCCCGAACCAAAATTCTCCAAACCCAAAACAACCAAAAACCCCCCTAAATCCCTGTGAAAACTACCCTGTTTTTCAAACACGAGATCATCACTTTCTCTGAAAATTTTAATTTAAACGCACTTACCTTCACCGCCGTCCAATGGTTGGGGCCATTTAAAATGAAAAACAAAGGAACAGCAACTAAGGGGGTCCCCAAAAAACCCAAAGAAGTCATAACACAGTCAGTGTTACCAGCAAAACAAATAAACAGCTAAAACCCAGAAGTTTTTTTCCCCTTAAAATAAAAGGGGCCCCCTCAAAAAGGTTTCTCCCTCCCCTATAAAAAAGCCCCATCTGCAGGTTTTTTCCCTCTTAAAAAAGCTCCATCTGCAGGGTTTTTCTTCTGACAATTTAAATCCCGAATAAACCCTTTCCCCCTTTTAAAGGGCCCAATTAGGAACCAAAATAAATTTTTATTCCCCAAATTCAGAATTTAAAGAGAAAAAGGGGAAAATTTTTAAAAACCAAATTTTTTTATTTTCTGTAAAGTCCAGAAAATTTTCCCCCCAATTTTTTAGTAGTATTTTGGGGGGCTTTTTTTCCTTTTAAATGTAGGACCCTTTGGGGCAAACGTTCCGGATCCTTTTAACCAACTTTCCAATTTTTGGGGGGGGTTGGGGGGGTTGGGGGAAAATTTTTGGGCCCCCTTTCCCCCTGACAGAACCGGGGGTTTAAAAAGAGCCATGTTTGGGTCGCCTTGCCCGCTCCGGCCTTTCAGTTTTCCCCCAAATGTTTCAAAAGGATTTAGATCAAAGGGGTTTGTGTAGCCGCTCCAAAACATTTGGGCTTAGTCTCCTTAAACCACTTTTTTAACCGTTTTTGGGAGTAGCTTTTGGGTTTATTGTCCATTTTGGAAAACCCAAAATTTTCCAAACCCAAACTGGGAAATTTTTCCCGGGGATGGGCTTTAGATGTTGCTTCAGTATTGCCACATTAAACTTCTTTCCTCATGAACCATCTTTTTTGGGGGAAAAGGGGCACCGGGCCCCCCCTGCACAAAACAACCCCCCAACCCTGAATTTCGCCGCCCCCCTGTTTCACAATTTTGGGTTGGTGTTCTTAGACTTTCCAACTTCTCCCTTTTTCCCCCCAAAAATAACCCATGGTCATTAAAGGGCCCAAAAAGTTTTAATGTTATTTTTGGTTTTGACCCCAGGGGCAAGTCCCTCCAAAATGTAAATCTTTTTTTCCCGGCATTTACAAACATTAAATCTGGGTTTTCTTATGTTTTTTTTTGGAAATAAAGGCTTCCCTTTCCCTTTTAGTCCCAATGGGTTTATAAAAGGACCCCTTTCAAATGAGGGGAATGACACAAACCCTTTCCCGCTTCCCCCCAGCATCTTCCCCAAGGGCTTTTGCTTTTGTTCTTGGGTTGAAATTCACATGTCAGACCAAAGCGCGTTCTCTCTGAGACAAAAAGCACCCTCCCCCTTCCTGAGCGGTTTTGGGGTGGCTGCACTTTTCCCTCTTGTTTGTACTTTGTTAAAATTGTTCGTACAGAGAACGAGGCCCTTGCAGGTATCGGGAAATTGCCCCCCAAAGGGTGATCCAGACTTGTTCAAGGGCCAATTCTCTTTCCCATATCTTTACTGATTTTTAGACTTACCCAAAGATGTTAACACAGAAAAAGAATTTTTCTGGTGTGAAAGTAAATTTTCATCCACAGCTTTGTCTCTATTAACTCAGATGTTGCCAAAAAAACCTAAAACAGAAGCTTCCAAAGACCTGACCCATAAACATATGGGCGGTCCCAGATTTCGTAAAGGCGGAGTCATCCCAATTTCATGGGAAACTTTTGACTCTGCAGAAAGTTAAAAAAAATGCCTTAAAAATTCTCCCTCCCTTATTCCTTTGGGGGGTCGTAATAATTTTGGTTTTCCAACGACCAAAAAGGAATTTTATTCGAACATACAAAACCCAAAAAAAAAAACTGGCACACTAAAACGAACATACAAAAGGGACAAAGGAAATTCATAAAAAAACACTTGCTACTAAATAATTGAAAATTTTTTTTTAGGCCCATTCACATCTTTTATCAAAACTGTTCAACCACCTCCTAAAAACAACGGACCAAAAGCAGGGGGTCCCACACATTGTTTCAACTATATACCTCTCATGGACTCTGTTCAACTTCCCCAAAATCAGGGAGGGAAGGCACCACCTTTAAACACACTCACTGATTCAAAAAATGTCAAAGGGGGGTGGAGTGCAAAAAACCAAAATGGAGGGAGCCACTTCCTTCCAAACCAAAACCAAAACCAAAATAGGGTTTTTCCCCCCAAAAAAAACATTTTTTTGAAAATTTGTATACTACAGCCGCACCAGGTTGCACATAATTTTTTAAATTTTTTTTAAAAAAAGTTTTTGGGGGTCATAACCATAAGTTTCTATTTTTGATTTTAAGCAGAAAGAAGAAAAACTGCAAGGGGCGTTTTAATTTTAGGGGGGGAAACGCTGGGTCAACGTACATAACTCCCCTAGTCCCCCTAAAATATAGATAAAACCCCCAAACATTTTTCCCAAACCCATGCAAACCCTGGATCAAGCCTCATCCTGACCACTGATGCTTCTACCACAGTCCATTACCTGAGAGGTCACACCTCCACCAATGATCTTTGTGTCAGGGACTCTCCCATAAGAGGCAAGGACACCCCAACACCTTTGGGGGCATGTCTATAAAGATTGGAGATTGCTTGGGGGAAGCCAGTCATAACTGCATCGTATTTTAAAAAAAAGGCAAAAATGAGTGGTGTGACCCGGGCCCAATAAACCCCAAAAAGTTCCTACAACCCAATCAATAAGGGCTGAAAAGACCAGTTTAAAATTTTAAGATATCCCTACCACGCAAAAATGTGAACACAAAAAGGGAAGTTCACACAAATATTCAAGCAGCCCACACATTGGAATTTTCTTTATCTTATACCTTGTGGCCTTTGGGGAAAAATATTCAGGTGCTATGGCATCAACGCGAGATATTTAGGTTTTTTGTTATTTTGACTGGTTTTAATGTATAAAAAGGGATTTGCTAAATATTAATTGACCCCCCGGGAAACCAATTGACAGTATCTCTTTTAAAAAAATTTAATTTTCTATCGTAAAATGAAAATTTTTATAACCCTGGTAAGGTTTGTGAAGACCCCCATAACCCTTTTTACTAGGCGTATAATGTTTTTTCAAAAAATTTTTTTTTTCAGAACGCTGCACCACTTAACATAGCTTGGTAACGAAAATACTAGGCAAATCACGGATCGCATGTTCAGGGGCCCCTGGTTTCAGTCCAGGATGATTTTTTCCCGGCCAGGTTTAAACCTCTGAAGAACTGCCATTTGGAAGGGGGTAGGGCTGAAACTGGAAAAAAAACGATCTGTCACTTGTGTAACACTTGGTTTCGCAGGGATTTGTTTCAAAGAAATATAACTGAGAAAGTTACTTAAATTTGGAAGTATCTGAAACCTGTGGGCTGTAAGGGACGCCTCGCCGCCACAGTGATGAACCAGAAAACTCCTACTTCGCTGCCCCCTTCCCCACTATTTATGGATAATTAGCTAAAGATTCCTGGGAACTTTTGGACCTGTAAAGGGGGCACCCAACACGGGGTGGATCTCGGGAAAATCTCTCTAACTTCGCGGCCCTTCTCCCGCTTGTTATGGATAGATTGGTGATAAATTCCTGGGGAAGCGGACCGATAAGGGGGCACCCATGCACGGGGTGATCTCAGGAATATCTCCTACTTCGCGCCCTTCTCCCACTGATGTTATGGAAGATGATGCTTTTAAATTCCGGGGAAGCTTTAAACCCATGAGGGGCACCCAAGCACGGTGGATCTCAGTGCATATGATCCGGGAAGCTTTGACCCATAATACATGTGAGTAAGTAGTAACCAATATTTCTTTCTTTGCCTTTTAACCAATTAAAGCGTGCTTTGCCTTTGTAATCTATATTATTAAAAGTATATACAATATCACACCTATTTGTCTTATGTAAACACTGAATTCTTTATACAATAAAGTTAATAAGCTTTAGGTTCTTTTTTAAAACCGTACCGCCCCCTTTAAAATAGTTTGGCAAAACAGAAGGCAAACCACATGATAAATTAGAATTTTACTTTTTTTTCTTCTTTCTCCCTTTTAGGTTTTAACATTGGGCTTCATCTCACAGGTTTTTTTTAGGGAAAGGGCCCCACTGAAAATTTGACAAGGTTGGGGCCAGTTTAAAAGCCACCCGTGTCAACAACTTAGATCTGTCTCCATAGTCCCCAGAAACGATAGGAATATCAGTTACACAACAGCATCCTATCATTCTACTAATGAAATAAAGGAAATTGGGTTACAAGGCCCTAAACAGTAA
>JAODAL010084789.1:0-10806 GCA_025379985.1 Phyllomedusa bahiana
AAATGAAAGCAGCCAGATATATATACTCCAGATATCAGCGACTGTATATCCATTGAAAGTATGTAAGTGTAGAACTTGGACCACAGTATAGGGGGTGTCGAGTATTTAAATATGTATTTTATGATTATGTATTGTAGAAATAAATAATAATGATGACTTGCAGTTTTCTTGGGGGTACTGCTGCTTTAAGCACCATTTTCCTATGTCGTCTGCAGCCAATCAGGAAAATTTTCAGGGGACTCTGGGAAACAGAAGGAAGGTTTTTATAAGAGTCTGCCATGCTAGGCCGAGTTAGTTCTGTTAGTTGGAGAAGTGTTATTCCAAGGTTAGTGTTAAGTGGATGCTCCAGCATAAAAGGGTCATTTGCACTTAAGCCGGCAGTGGAGCAGAGACAGGCAGAAACAGGGACACCAGGGCTAGTTATAGGAATTACTTACAAAGCCACTGTAAGGCTATGTTCACATGGCTTATTTTGGGGCGCATTTTGCCACGTATTTAGAGCATACTGCGCTCTAATAAGAGCGAAATGCGCCCCGATCATTACGGTAATCCACAGTTCTCATAGAGAACTATGGATTACGCCTCCCCTCCCCGCTTGTACAATACAATCGTATTGTACGAGTGGGAAGATAATTTACATGTCATTTATTCACGGCGCTTACGCGCCGTGAGTAATGACAGTCTATGGGCCGGCGGGCTTCCGCCCCCCACCACCCACACCGTGGGAGTACGCGCCAACCGGCACGAGCTCCCGAACACATGGCTTAACTGCGGGGCGTACAGTACAGTACAGACAGTCATTACTCGCGGCGCGTAAGCACCGTGAATAAATGACATGTCAATTATCTTCCCGCTCGTACAATACAATTGTATTGTACAAGCGGGGAGAGGAGGCGTAATCCATAGTTCTCTATGAGAACTGTGGATTACCGTAATGATTGGGGCGCATTTCACTCATACTAGACCGCAGTACACTCTCAATACGTGGCGAAATGCGTCCCAAAATAAGCCGTGTGAGAGTGAGAGAGAGAAAAAACCTAGAGAGAGACAGAAAGAGTGAGGCAGTGTAGGAAAGAGGAAGAGCACAGAGAGTCATGTAGTCTGTGTAGCCACTCACCAGGTCCACTACTCCTGGGGAACGGGAAACTTCAAGACTTGGTTAACCAGTGTGGGTAAACACCTTAGTTGCTAGGCGTGGAAGATCTCCAGGGAAAAGGCAGACAGGCAATCCCTGCATGGCTGAAGGAAAATATTGCAGAAGCAATTGAAGCAAGTGTAAAGAGATGAGATTTTTTATCCTCTGTAACCTCTTACCGACACATGATGTATCCAAGAAATGATAAAGCCGCCATCTTTAAACACTCCTCTGCATTGTTTATAGGGATGAATGAAATTTTGGCGGACCTTTTGTCTTGGAAAACACCATCCACACAAAAAGTTTTTTGCAAAAATTTTGGTAAAACGTTTTTTGGGGGTTTCCCCTTTTTTCCTTTTGGAATTTCCTTTTCCCCATTAAAACGGGGGAGAAAGGCCCCGGTCCCAAAATCCGATTTCCCCAATAAATAAATTTGCCCCTTTAACCCTTTTTTTTCCCCTTGGTTTTTTTTAGTTTTGAGATGAATTTTTTGGAAATTCCAATGGAGTTTTTTTGGTAATTTTCCCTCTTAAGTGCCAGTGGGGATTTTTTTTGGGAGGACAAAAGGGGGCCCGGATTGTCCGTTTATTCAAAACCCAAAATTTTAAAGGCCAAAAAAAGTTTGGGAAAATTTAAATGGGCCCCAAAAACTTTCGACCCCCTTCCCCGGAAAAAAAACTGTTTTTCTCCTGGGAAATTTGGGTTGGGCCCTTTTTTCAAAATTTCCAAATCCCGAGAACCTTTCCTTTGGAAATTTTGGGATTCCCCAGACTCGAATTTCAGACATACAATTTTAAGGCCTGGTTCACATTTGTGTCGAAAGTTCCTTAAAGGGGCTTTTCCCGCCAGGTTCCCCCAAAAAAAAATTTTTAAAAAAACAGGGGAGCAAAGCAGCCCCTAATTTTTTAAATAATAAAAAACTGGTTTACAAAAAATAGAAACGACAGACCCCCACTGTAGGGCAAAAAGGGGGTGGTAGAGTGCCTTTTGGGGTCCATCATTTAATGAAACCCCGCGTCGCCTCCTTTGGGGATTCCAAATACCCCTTCCAAAATTTGGGGGGCCAGGCTCCCCACTTTTTTCCAAAAAATTTTTCCAATACTCTTTCTTTTTGGGATGTAGCTCCCGTGGTTGCAAAAACCCCCAAAGTTTGCGGGTATGGGTTTTTTAGTCCCTTTTTGGCCCTTTAAAATTTTGCCCAAAAGAATTTTTACACCAAGGAAAAAAAGGGGGATACGGGGGGTTTCCCTTTACCCAAACCCAAAAAACAAAAAAACACAGTCCCTTTTAGATAAAATCACATTTCCCCTTTAAATTTCCCGCAGTTCTTTGGGGGGGGGTTTTCCCCCCCCAGATCAGGCAATGTAATTTCCCGTGGACGGGAGGCTGCAATCAAAATTCCCTGTCTTTGTCCCCGTCAGAACAAACTCTGAAAGGAAAACCAAACCCCCCCATCTCCTAAATTTCTGCCCCTTAAAAATTTTGGCCTTTAAAAACCCGGCGGGTACATGGAGCAGTCCCCCCCCACCCTGCTCTTTGAACTGCTCCAAAAAAAGCCTGACCCCAATCCACTGGCCCGTTCTACATAAATTCAAAAAAACAAATGTAAAAACCCTAGCGATACTGGCAAAAACGGCTTTCCCGGCTTTACTTTTACCCGGGTTTAAGAAACCTCGGGGACAAAAATCTACCATCAAAACCCCCCCCCCAAACCCGGGGGTTTTTTGGGACGCGTCCGCCCCCCCAGGGCTGGGGGCACTTTGAGAGGGCTCGCGGTTTTTGCTGCTTGCCTGGCCTATGTTTTTAAATGTGAACAAAATTCCCGCAGGGCAAGGAACCGCGGGTAACCCGGGCATTATTTCCCCCCCCTTTTTCCCCCTTCCCCCATAAAATGGGCCATGGGGGCGGGTCAAAACCCGAAATTTTCCCTTCCCAACAGGTGGGACCTTTAGGGGAAACCAATCCCCTTTGAAAGGGGGCCAGGGATTTTTCTCAATTGGGTTGGGGATAAAACCCTTCTGCCGGGGGGCAAATTTTTTTAAATTAGGTAGTCACCCGGGGGACTCTTCCCCCCTTCACTACCTGAGACATAACGGCCCCCAATCCCAACCCCAGAGGCCCTCTGTCTTTGGAACCCCCCAAAATTTAGGGAGAAACCGGGGCTACTAAAAAATGGTTGCCTACCCTAGGGCCTGTTTTTAGTCTTGGATAAGCCCCCTCTGCCCCCAAGGGAAACCCCTTAAAACATTGGTTTGATTTTGGCCCTTTTGGGTTTAAAAAAGTCAAGGGAACGGGGTATTTCTGAAACTTTGGGGGCAAATCCTCTATATAGCCCACAATATCAAGAAACGCCCCGACCTCTTCTTGGTGAGGGGGCAGGGGGCCCCTTCTGGATGCCTAACTTTATTCCTTGGGGCTTTTAATTTCCCCCCCCCCATATGTACCCAAAGTACCTGGTTTTCCTCCCCAAACCCCAGGGGACAAATTTTTGGATTTTTCCCAAAGCCCCAGCCTTTCTTTTAGCACAGCCTGGACTTTCCCGAAAAGGCCTCCCAGTATGAAATGAAGGCACAATGGCATCAGGTAGGTGGCCCCTGGGATTCCCTTCTATGGTGGGCCGGGTTGGGGGGCCCCCCGCAAACCCCAAAAAGGGATTCCGGGGCTTTGTGAAATAAACCCTTTAGGGGGAAAAAAGTGTTTTTCCTTAAGGTCCTTTGAGAGGGGGAAACTCCAATTTTCCCTTGGGGGGAGGTCAAAAGGGGGGCAATATACCTCGTGGAAACCCAAACTGTTGGGTTAATTCATCCCCACCCGGGGGATAAGGGGAGGCAAACCAAAAATGGATAACCTTATTGAGTCCCGCGTTAACCCTTGCAGGAAACTCCATTTTCCCCCTTTTGGTTTGGGACTAAACACTATGGGGGCCCGGGGCCCTCCCCTTGGACCCCCGATCCACCCCTTCGTTCTAGCTTTTTTGCACCTCCCTTTGTAAAATGACCCCGGGGGGGCCCCAGGGCCCCTATTGGGCTTAAGGGTTTTTCTTTTCAATTAGGGTCTTGGGGAAAGGGTCTCATGCTCTATCACATGGGTACGGCCAGGGGGTTTTTCCGGGTGGCAGGGCCCCCCCATTCTCGCAAACAGTTCAAATACCAAATTTTCTTTAGGGGGGGGGTTTGGGTCTCTGGATTTTTTTCCCGGGTTCCCATTGGCGGCCTCCCTTTTTTGGGCACAAACAAAAACCCCCAGGGACTTCTCTCTCCTTTCAAGGTTTTAACAAATTTACTGGGAAATCGAAAAGGGGTTTCCTTCTTCCCCCCCCCCTGGTGGACCTTTATATTTTTACCCCCCAACCTTTTTAAATTTTCTCGTAGGGGCCCTGCCAACTTTGCGAGGAATTTGCTTTAACGGGTGGTTTTCTAATATTAGTACCCTGTCTCCCCCGGGGTTTAAAGGGGCCCTTAAACCTGGCGGACCTATTATAGACTTTGGGGCCCCGTTCTGTGCTTGAAGAAATTTTCTTTGGGCGATCGGCATCACCCCGGACATCTTTCCCCGAGTTGGGCCACTTTCTCCCCCCTTTCCCCTTATGAGGGGGTCACCTCAAATCTCCCCAAATTTTCCCTTTGGAAAAATCAAGAGTCCCCTAGGGTGTTTTCCCATTAAAAACCTCCCAAGGGTGAAAACCCGGGTTGGGGGCTTGGGGTACCTCTCTAATTGAGAACAGCGGGATGGTAAGAGACTGTCCCAAAAACCCCCCCCATTCCTTCTCTACCAAATTTCCTCAGCTTTGGCCTTTAAAGGGGCCCTTTTTAAAAACCCCTCAAAAGAGGGCCGCCCCCCTGAGAATGGAAGAATGAAAATGCGCAGCTGCTTTAATTTCAACACCTTTTCACAGCCCCTCATTTCCCTTAACATGAAAAAGGGGTTTTCCCCTTTTTTTAAGATCTTTCCCTTGGGGAAAATTTCCCCCCGGGGAGGACCCCAAAAAACAGTCCTGTGAATTTTTACGGAATGGGGCGGGTTTCCCGAGAGGGAAAGGCCCCCCGGGAAAGGGTGGCTTTAACAACCCAAAGAATTTTACTGGTGACCTCTACTGGGAACCCCACCAAAGGGCCCCCCCGATTTCCATTCGTTTTCCTTTTCAAAAGGGACCCCAATGATTGGGAGCCCGGGAAACCCGAGGGGGGCCCGGGAAAAGTGTTAACGGGGTTGGGACCTGGCAGGTTTTTAACACGATTGGCAAAACAAAACCCCCAAAATTTTCCCGGTAAAAAAACCCCGGGCCCAAAAGAAAGCCCCCAAATTTTTTTTTTAATCTTAAGCGTTTTGGCCCGCACCTAAAGTGCCCCCCCCTTTAAAACATGGGTGTGGGCCATATCCAGAAACCAAACCCCCTAAGGGACCCCGGAACCAATAAATGCCCTAAACCCCCTTCTCCCTTATTTGGGTTTTACTTTGATTAAAAGGTCTTTATTTAGGGGAAAAAAGCCCGGGAAAACCCAAACCCCGGGCCCCCAAAAATTTTGGGGTACCCTGTTGAGAATGCCACTTTTTCCCCCCTTTTAGGGGCAAATCCTTAACTTGGCCGGTAAAAACCCAAAAATTTTTTTAGGGTGCCTCCAACTTGGGGGCAAAGGTTTCCAAAAGAACCTCTTCCTCAATTAAACCCCCCAAAAGGGGCTGAAAAAGGGAAACTCTGGAATTGTTTTCCCCTTTTTTTTCCCCCACCCCTGGGGCCAGGCACCGTGTTTGGGGCTTGGCCCGAGCCCCGGTTTTTTCCCACAGGTCCCCCGAACAGAGGGCAGTCACGGCCCCCAATTTACATCGGGGCAATAGACCCCGCCCCCCCTCCTTCATTGGAAAGGGTTTTCCCCACCCCCCAGGGGCCTTCCATAGCGTGGAAACCCCCTTTCCAACCCCGTCCCACTAGGTTTATCCCCAGTCTTTAGGATTCACCCTGGGGCAACCCCAAACAAATGCAACCCGAATGCGGAAAGAGTGAAAAATTAAAAAACGGTTTCCCAAACCCCCCCACCCGCCAAATTTTCGCTGGGGAGGGATCCTCGGGTGCAGCCCTTTTTTTGGGCCAAAAACAACAATCAAAAAACTTTTTGACCTGGGGGGTTTTGCCTTACTGTTAAACCCACTGGTTTTTACCCCCTGAGCCCAAATAACCCCGACCCTGCCAGGATTCGCTTTTTAAATTTTGAGTACCCCCTTTTGTACTTAAGGCCCCAGGTCCCCTGGCCCTTTTTGCGGGGCCCTCCCCGTTAAAAAGGGGGGCAAAAAACCCCAGGCCATTGCTCCCCGGGAGCCCTCCCAGGCGGCGACCCCCTTCCCAAACCCCTGTGAGGAACGCCTCAAAAATTTATCTTCCCCGGGGTTTTTCTTCTGGAGGGCTTCCCTGGGCGGGGCCCTTTTAGCCCCATTTCCCCCAACCCTGTGTTTTGGGGGAAAATTTTGGAGGTTCCCGGGCCCGCACGGCAAAACCCTAACATGGCCATTGCGGCCAAACAGAGGCTGATTGGTTGCCTTCTGGCCTGCAAGGCTTCAGTATGAACCTTCTGCTGCTGTTCTGTGGCTTGCCTGGGTGCATGGGCTTTCCGCCTTTACTTTTTTGTTGTTTGGGGCTGTGGTTGCTTGCTGCTGCAGATTTGCCTTTAAACCCGGTTTCTTAATGAACTCCTCCATGTTAGCAGTTGTAAACCCTTTTCTCTGGGACTGCGTTTTGACCCCGGACATGGGAAAGGGGGGGGTCTGTGCTCGGGGTTTCCCCTTCCCAACCACTTTGGGGGGATGTAGCTCAGGGGGTAGCAAAAAAAACAAACCCCCCACGCGTTTTCGTTTTTGGGGTCCTTGGCCTTTATTACCCCCCCAGATTTTTACAGCCAACGGAAAAGGGCTAAGGGGTTAACTTTTAACCCAAAAAAAAATTACAAAACCACAGTTTCCCTGTGTAACTAAAAGTCCCTGTAAGTCCAATTTTTTTGGGGGTTTCCCCAAACCCCGATCGGGGAATTTTTGGGGGTCCAGTGGATGGTAGGGCTGGGAGGGTTTAAAAAAATTCCACGGGCCTTTTTCCCCGTCAAGCCAAAAAACCCGACTGGAAAACCAAACCCAACCCCTCCTCCTAATCCCTTTCCCCCTTTTAATAGGCCCTCAATTAAACCTGGGCCCGGTTAAAATGGGAGCATCCCCCCCACCCTGCTTTTGAACTGCTTCAGAAAACCCGCACCCCGACCCCCTGCTGTTCTTTTGCAGTCTTAAAATAACAAAAAAAAATGTCAAAACCCATAAAGGGGGGGGATATGACTACGCTAACCCGGCTTTACTTCACCAAGATCAGAAAAACCCCCTGGGGGGACACGTTTTACCACAACCAAAAAGGCCCCCCTTGTGCCCTTTTCACACTACAAAAAACTTCTCATTTTAAAATGCCCCAGATAGTATTTTTGGCAAACCTATAAAAAAACCCAATAACCCCCGATTTGCAAAATTCCCCCCTTCCTATATAAAAAGGCCTTTCCCCTAGAATAGTTGGCCCCCAAATTGCTCCCCCTTCCCCCACTTCCCTTTTTTTTATTTTTTTGCAACGGCGAAATTTGTAAAAACCCAAAAATGTCACATTTTGGAAAATAAATTGAAAAAAGGGTTTTTCTTTTTTTCCTTACTTTCCCCGGGTTTTTTTCCTTTTTGGATTTCCCCTTTTAATGGAAGTCAAAAGGGGCCCTATTATCGAACAAAACTAAAGGGAGTTTTCCTGTGGGTCCCCCCAAACATAGGGGCCCCTTTAGTATTTTAATTGGGATGTCCTGTTTTTAAAAAAATCCAAAATATACTGATGCCCTGGGCCCTAGGTCCCCGGGGCTTTCTCATTTAAAATGTTTGGGGTATTTCTTAGGGGCTTGCAAAACCCAAATTTTTAAAAATATTTTGGAGCAAGGGTAGCCCTCCTTTTCTGCCCCTGCCCAATTCCCTTGTGCTCCAAGAGAAAACAGTGGGGGGGTCCCAAAAAAGGGGTTTATAAAATGGGTTTTTGAACTATGGAAAAGAAATTTTTCCAATTTTGTATTTGAAATTTGGGATCATGGGAACAAAAAAATCACCCGATAAAAATTTAAAAATTAGGTTAATTTCTTTTTTTTCGTCGATTTATTTCATTTGTTCCATGATGCAAATTTAAAATCCACATTGGAAGAAATCCTTACCATAGTTCACAGTTCAACTACAGCAAAGGATTCCCATTGAAAGCAATGAGATAAGGATTTCACCCGGTTTTCATGGGAAATTCATGACAGAATCCATGTGAAAAATCCCTCCGTGTGCAGATGGATCTTATTAAAGATATCCCTTTGGGTTTAGCCCCAAAACAAAATAAAAATGCCCCAAATAAAAATAGAGGGTTTTATATTCCACCGCTCATAGCCTAAATTTATTTTGCCAAACCCAAAAACCCCAGCCAAAAACCAAAAAGGGGCCTTTTTTAAAATGGAAAAATCTGCTGCAGAAATTGGAGAGTATGTGTGCTACAAATTTTGATGTGGATTTTTCCTGTGGAGGATTCCCTATTGCCTGGTGTTCGGTGAACTGCTTGTAGATTTCCAGATATGTCCCTTTTAAAAGGCCCCAGGGTTAAGCACCTGGAGGCTATTTAGTTTTTGGGTTTTGGGGATGCTTTTTACCTATAGTCCTAATATGAAATCTTTCTAGATTTAAGTACCATCACTTCATGTTTTACTTGTTGAGGCATTTTCTCTGGTTTCTGACCTCTAGAAGGGGCTACTTAAAATAATCATAAAATTTTCCGGGGTAATGTTTAAACACGGGAGATCAGTAACTTATTCACTTTGAAAACTTAGATTTATTTTAAGAATTATTATATTTACATTTCTTCTACTATTAATTTGCCTTTTTTTGCCTTCCTTCTCCAGTTTGCATCTTTCACCTATTAGGTTCTGCTTTCTTCCTTGTATCTTTTTAGAATACACTTAAAAGGATGAATAGGGCATTAGACCATGAAGTAACTGTGTTAGTCTCAAATTCTACAAAAAACACCAATAATATGACACAGAAACAATGTAAAACTACATAATGTTATTAGTCATAATTAAAAAATAAATTTACATAAAAAAAATTTTCCCTCGAACCACATGAAAAGAAAAAAAGACAAACCATTCCCCAAAAAAAATTTAATTGAGTCAGATAAACGACGCATGTCCACATAATAAAAGGGGGAATATTCCCCTTGGGGAGAGCACCTGATGGTGTGTAGGATTTGAGATTGCTTTTTTTGCCCTTACAAAGCTCTGCATATCACAAGGTTATGGGAAAGGGCGGGGAAGCCATGTGCCTCTTTGGATTAAAAAATCCCAATTTGTTTTGATTACTAATCTTTAAGGGGGCAAAAGGGATTTTTGCCAAGCCAGTTCACTTTTTACATACAGCCTTTTTCGGAGGATATTCCCCCTTCTCGACACTCATTGCTTCCACCCAGCCAGCCAGTACGCTACAATGATGAGGGAAAACCCCAAAAATGCTGTATGTAGATGAGTGATACGGTTGGCAAATTTCCCCTTTTGTTTTTTTCCGGAATAGTGAATCAAAGCAAATGAGGATTTTGTTACATCCAATAGAGGGCACATGAGCTTCCCAGCTTCTTTTCCCATAATCCCTACAAAATAAAAAAACCACAGGTTACTTGAAAAATTGGAATTTAAAACCCAATTTGCAAAATATATTTAAAGGGGGGTTCCCTCTCATACAAGGATTGTTTTTTTTTAAAATCTTTCAAAAACAAGTCTTTTTGCAATATATTCCATTAACATGCCCTACCTTTCCTGTATCCCCTCTTTGTTGCTGCATCAGCTCCATGTCGTATAGCTACAGACCTGTTGATTCTCCCGATAGGCTGCCAGCATGGTTACATAGCTACGACCTGGGCTTTCTGCGCCTAGTGGGAAGACAGTAACAGCCCCCGAATTCAAAATGAAACCAGGGGGGGAAAAAAAGGACTGAGGGAAATGAATCAATGTAGTGAGAACCTCTTTAACCTATGTGATAGAATGGGGAAAGAGTGTGCAACTCAAAACCCTGTTTTGCTTCCCTTCTAAGGGAACCCAGAGCATTTTTATTTTGCAGCTGGGGTGTTCAGACTGCATCCCTAATTTTAATCCCTGTGAGCTAAAAAACAAAAGAGAAATCTTCCCAATGCCCGGGGGTTTGCGACAATGTATCATTTAAGAAAATGTAATTCTGCTACCTTTTTATATATAATGGATGATGGCAAAATCACATTACAAATATTTTTTAGATTTCTAACAGCCAATATCATTCTTTAATCCTTCTGCATTTAGTATAATGTATCAATCAATAATTGCCCCACAGTGGGCTGGCACCATTGGGTAATTAGTGAATACTACTCAATCACATATTACAGTTTCAATATTTACCAGTCTTGTAGCTTTTTCATTAGGAACTGAATTTCCTTGTATGAAGAAATGCCTGTTGAGCCCCCTTTAGTCCCCAAAGTAACCCCGGGTTAAGTATATTTGCATTTAACATACAATCTGAAAGAAAAAGACAGCGTTACCGTAACATATAATAAATGGCCTGTGGCGTTTTTGACAACCCTATTGTTCTAAAACAAAAAGCTTGTTATGGATAAACGCAAC
>JAODAL010084790.1:0-10806 GCA_025379985.1 Phyllomedusa bahiana
TATTTTAAAATAATAAAAAAAAAAAAAACAGAAAAAATTTATTATTGTAATTGTCCCGCCCCCCATAGAAAGTTATCTGCATTTATCCCATGGCGAATACTGTAAAATGAAGCCCAAAAACAAGGGGGGAACTGCGTTTCCCCCCCCATTTCCGGGGCCCAATGCTAAAAAAAAAACTCAGAACCCCTGTGCCCCCAAAATGCAAAATCCCCCCCTTTAATGAGATCCAGGGGTTTTTTAACCCAAAAGGGGGCAACTTCGGGGGTTCACCTTTCTAGTACTTTGGGGGTTTTTGGCAGATCGGGGCCCCCCCAAAATACCTGTGCGCCAAAAGCCAAATAGCGTTCCCCCTTGTACCCCCTCCCATGCGCCCCAAAACAGCAGTTTAACCCAATGTAAGGTATTGCCAAACGGGGAAAAAATTTGCTAACACAATTTGGGGGGTTTTTTTTTCCAAATTTTTTTAAAAATTAAACTTTTTCAGCTAAAATTGCAGTTTATTGGAAAAAAAATTATTTTTTTTTATTTTAGGCCGGGGCGCAAAAAAAATTTGAAACGCCTGTGGGGGGCTTATACCACAAAATTGGATATATTCCGTAAGGGGTGTAGTTTCCAATATGGGGGCTTTTTAGGGGTTTTTTTTTAAAATTTTGGGGAAACCTTAGGGGTCCGCAAACCCAAATGGCCCCCCAAATAAAATTTTTAATTTAAAAAAGGGGGCCCCAAGTCCAGTAGGTTCCCCTATTTTGGGGCTTGTGGGTTTAGCCAAAAAATGCATAGGGGCCCAATGGGATATCTCTGAAAACGGCAGAAATTTGGGAACAATTTTAATTTGCTTTCCCGATCACATTTACCGTATTCTTGTCAAATAATGTATAAAAATTGAAAATCGCAAAAAAAGTGAAAATTTTTGAAATTTTCCCTTTTCCCCTTTGCTTTAATTCCGTGAAACACTAAAGGGGTTAAAAAAAACTTCCTAAAATTCGGGTTTTTAATACTTTAGGGGCGTAGTTTTCTTTGATGGGAAATTTTTTAGGGTATCTAATACAGGTCAATCAAATCACTTTGAAATGGATAAAAATATGTATAAATTTCAAATTTTTTTAAAAAATTTGAAAATTATATAAATTTTAAGCCCCCCAATTCGTTAAAAAAAAAAAAACATTTAAAAAAATTGCAAAATCAGCAAACATTGGAAAAATGCTGTTATAAACTATTTTTATGGAATAATATCGTCTTTTCTGCAAATTTTTTTAAATTTGAAATGGTAAATTTTTTACTTTTCCATAATTTTTTATTTTTTACAAAAAACAATCATTTTTTGGGCCAAAAATTTCTTTCTATCTTTTTAGACAATGTTCACGAAAAACAATCTCGAAACCATGGATTTAAAGTGGTCAAAAAAATTTTTTCACATAAAAATGACACATGAAGATTTTTAAAAAAGGGGGTCTGTCAAGAGGCCCAAAAATGGGTCCGGGGTAAGGGGTTATAAAGTGACAAATCACTCCAAATGTTTTTATGCTGCCTTACCTATGTGAATCATCACAGAGCACTGCACAGAAGATGCTGAATGCACCAAGAAGTGAAGGTAATAGCAGAGTTGTGGTCTTCATGGCTGTATTGCTCTTTCCCTCTGTGCATCAATAGTTGCTGTAAAGAATGTATAGACCGCCAACTACAAAACAGATAGGATCTATCTTCTTACACGGCGGTTTCGGGCTTCCTGGTGGTTAATGTAGGGAATTGGTAAAGGGATTCAATTGTACTCCCCTAAGGTTAACTAAACTGTTCTCTTAAAATTAAATAACAATACACAAAAAAGGGTGTGATAATAATGATAGAGTTAATAAAAATAGATATAGATAGATAGAAGTTGATAGATAGAAGATAATAGATAGAAAATAGATAGATAGAAAAGCAGGGGATGAGGGATGGTGGTGATGGGAAATGTTATATTGTCTAACTTTTTCAAAACGATTTGCCTATACAGTTGAGTTCTTACAATCTAGTTAAAGTATGCACTGTGCAACTTGACTACAGGGCAAGTGAAAGTAGAATTGTTCCTGATTGAGGGAGAAATTTCTGCTTCCAGGATTCATGTACAGGTTTGAGTTTCATTCATTCACAATGGCAGCGATTCCCCCTATAACATTCCCGTAATGACCATAAACTAAAGTAACAGAGCAAAGAGGAAAAAATATTGAACAATGTTTACAAACAAGGTGAATGACATAAGTAGTATAAAAAATTTTAATTCTTTACTGTTAAATTTAATGAAAATTTGTAAGGGGGAAGAAATTTCCCTAAAAAACCAGACTAAAAAGACATATATGGTAGATCTCAATGGTTTAATAAGAGGATTCAAAAAAGGCCACCAAAATACTGTCATCACTATAACATGATGCCACCCCCTCCCCTTAAATTTTATTTTTTTCCTGTTTAATTTGGGTTCCTTTAGTTGTCACATGGGGTAAGAGTATAAAACCATTCGTCTTAGTCCAAATTTAATTCAACAGGGAAAAAGACCTTTGTTTAATGTACCCAAATTGAGGGGGGGAAAAGGAGGTACTTCCGGTCAGCCAGGAAAAAAAAAAACAATCTTTTGCCTGCTGTCACATTTTTCTTTTCAAACCATACATTCATATTGTTGTAGCCCCCAAAACGGCTATAGATTTGATGGGGTTTTAAAATTAAAAACCGTTGAGTAAAATTACCAGGTTTTTTCAATGCAACATTGTAGCACCACATAAAACATCATCATTGCTATGCTAAGGAAATGTCTCCCACCCCTACTGCAATTCATGGTTTTATACCCCCCTTTTTTTAAAGAATACTTTAGCCAAAAATTCAAAAATACTAGTTTTTTTTATGGGGTTTAAAATTTAATTTTCCAAAAGGGCCACTCTTTACTCACGAAAAAGAAACTTTACCCTTTAAATATCTATACCTCCGGCCAGTGTTTCCAGTCTTTGGGGGGGGGTGGGGGCATGTCTATTAAAATTCCCAAAAGCCCTAGTGTTTCAAATTTTGATAAAAGCACAAAGGGGATAAGCAAAATTTAAAAATATAAAACTATAATTTTACCCTCACACTATCATATGCTCCAAACAAACCCCACTCCAAGCCCAAAACATTAAAATAACGCTATACATATGGCCCAATTATACCGCCAGAACAAACCAAAAATTAACCAAAAAGTGACTGAAAAATACCCCCTACAAAAACTGATCATATAAAAAACCCCATATACCCCCAAATTTGGGACCATTAGGGTATATACCAGTGTAAAAAAAATCCAGAAAAATCTAATAGTATTATATGGATTTGGAACAAAAAACCAGTCCTGAGAAAATCCTAAACAATCCAAATTTAAAATATAATTTTTAATTTTACCCATTTTAAGTCACTTTGTGTCCCTATCAAACCCCAAAAAATATTAGCATATATATATCCGTACATTTTGGAATATCAAATCAAAAACCCAAACACATTTCATTATTATAAAAAATCCCATAAAAAGTCCCAAAAGGGTCACAGTCCACTGAATTTGAATACTGCAATTTTTCTTTTAATCATGGGGTAAATGTCTTATCATCGCCCGTGTGGGGAACAAAAGAACATTTTCCAGCATTTTTTCAAGATACATAAAACCCTTATCTCGACCTTTTCCCCCCATATTATGGGGTTTCATCGGGGATCCCCTAGGGGACGCACATGATCAAATAATCCTTTGATAAGCTGATATCTCATTCCTATATCCCGTTTAATAAATTACCCCTATTTGCCCCCCCCCCAGGTTACTCACCCCTCGGGGTCTTTAAAAAGTGCTGCGCAGCGCCGGGATTGGGGGGGGTCATGACAACCAGCGCCGCCCCCGGCACACTGATTTCCCCGTCCCAGTTATACTGCTGTGCTTGGGGGAGACGGGACCATGACAACCCCCCACCCCTCAACCCGCCGTCCCGAACACCGGGGCCCCATTTCCATTGGGGCAGCCCGGCATCATTACTTGCCAGGATCATCTACCAGGTCTCAAGGATGTTAAATAGGGGGGGTGAATCACCACCACCCCCAGGGGGAACCCCTTACAAACCCCGATTAATCCCCAGTGGGTTTGATAAGATCACATTACACTAAAAAGCAAAAAAAATACAGGTTATACACATCTCATCCCCTCTTGATGGTCAAAAAAATAAGAATTTTGTAATAAAATTCTTGTCATTAGGCAAAAATATCCCTGGGGGAATCCAATAAAGGGGTACCCAATAAAACACAGAGAACCATCATTCAAAGAATCAATAAATACAGATGTATTCAAGAATAAAAAGTTTTCGGGACAAGAATATATACGATCCCTAAGATAATTAATCCTGGGGCTATTCTCCCCAGAACAGTTCTATCCTTATGAGCCAAACAGGATATCGTAGCGGGTATGTGGATTCGCAGGACCCCCGCAACGATGATAGCTAAGCCACGCCAGGGAACGGAGTCTAATAGCCCCGGTTTTCACCAGAGCCCCCGCAAAGCGGATGGACTTGCTGCGGCGTGAGACTACCAGGTCGTTACCCCTGACGTGACTTGCTTGGGGAGGCGGCCGGGTACTGCTGGTACAAAATCGTAATCCAGAGGCAAGTGGGGGACAGGCAGAAGGTCAGGGCAGCAGCAGAGGTTCGTGGTCAGAGGCAGCGAAGGTCAGGGCAGGCGGCAAGCAGGCAAGGTCGGGAAACGTGCGACGACTGGTACACGGGTAAGCAATACGGACATAAGCACACCAAACACTCTCTAAGCACACCAACGGACTGGCAGGGAGTGCAGGGGGCGTACCGCTAAAATAGAACCAGTGCCTGATAATTGACCAATTATCGGGGCGCTGGCCCTTTAAATCTAGAGAAGCCGGCGCGCACGCGCCTAAAGCACAGGGCACCGCCCGGCGGCTGGGACGGCGGGGACAGCGTTCACCGGAGCGCGGCGGTAAGGGGAGTGGCGCTGGGGCCGGGACAGGAGCGGGGTGGTCGCGGGCAGCTGCAGCCGCCGCACCGGGCCCCTGCGGTCGCGGGGGCAGCCGCGCCCGCGACCCCCGTGACACTACCCCCCCCCCCATCGGTCTCCCCCTCCTTTTTTGAAACCTAGAGAGAAGGTTAGGAGACAGGTTGGCCTCAGGTTCCCAGGACCGCTCCTCCGGCCCGAACCCCTTCCAGTCAATGAGAAAAAAAACGCTTCCCCCTCACTGTCTTCTGCGCCACACCTCCTTGACCTCATAGATGTTATCAGAGTTGGCCACCGGGAAGGCGAGACAGATCTACGGGAGAAGCGTTTCGCACCACAGGCTTGGGGAGGAAAACATGGAAGGCGTTCGGGACACGCAGAGGGGGGAGGCAACGGAGCTTATAGGATACCGGGGTTAAGCTGCCGGAGTACTACAAAAGGACCCAGAAACTTAGGCCCCAACTTTACGGGCACTTGAAGCGGATGTATTTTGCCGATAGCCAAACCCTATCACCGCTTAAATAGGGGAGGAGGTCTCCGGTGCCTATGGGCCCTGAAGTTTAGTGCGGGAGGAGGCCCGTAAAAGGCCTGTCGAGTAACTTGCCAGAGTGTCTTGATGTCCCTTACTTGGGCATCCACACAGGATGTCACCCGAGGAGGCCAGAGGGAGGGGTGGGCGGGGATGCAGCCCAAACACAATAAAAAAGGGGGGAGGCTCCAGCGGATTCAGAATCTAAGGAATTATAGGAAAATTCCGCCCAGGGAGGAGGTCAACCAGTTATCCTGGCGAGCGACAAAAAAAGTCGCAGATAAGTACCTACAATTTGGTTAAACCCTCTCCACCTGCCCTTGGTTTGGGGATGATTTTGCGGAGGAGAAGTCCAACTGAATCTGCAATTGAGCACACAGGGCCCGCCAGAATTTTGATACAAACTGGACCCCCCTATCAGAGACGATATGCAACGGGAGCCCATGTAGTCGAAAGATGTGGAAAAGTGCGGGCAAGCTGGGAAGCGGAGGGCAACCCGGCCAGAAGGAACAAAGTGGGCCATTTTCGAAAATTGTCGACTACTCCCAATGACCGTGTTACCTGGAGGCTGGGAGGTCAGTAACAAAACCCCATCGCAATATGCGAACCAAGGTCTTTCTGGCACCGGGAAGAGGCAGGAGCAACCCGCGGGTCTGAGCCGAGGGACTTTGTTACGGGCACAGGAGTCACAGGCCAGGACAAAGTCTCTAACGTCCCGAGCGAGAGTGGGCCACCAATAGTACCGGGAGATTAGTTGCTGAGACTTATGGACTCCAGGGTGCCAGCGGTTCGCGAGGCATGTCCCACTTCAGGATACGAGGCCGCATAGCAGGGCGTACATAGGACTTCCCGGGAGGCAGGTGTCGAAGGTCCACCGTGAGGAGACGCTCGGGAGGAATTATATGCTCAGAGGCGGCTCCAGCCCCACCGTGTCAGAGGATCTAGAGGGGCGTCTGCTTTATTTTCTTGCCAGCCGGTCGAAAATGAAGAAAAAAATCAAATCTGGCGAAAAAGAGTGACCACCTAGCTTGCCGAGGATTCGCCGTTGGGCAGACTGTAGGTAGAGAAGATTCTTGTGATGGGTAAATATATCGGTGGGGTGACAGGCTCCCTCCAGCAGGTGCCGCCATTCTTCCAGGGCCAATTTAATTGCCAGCAATTCCCGATCTCCGATAGTATAGTTTTTTTCCGGCTGGGAAAAGGGTTCTGGAGAAGAAGCCGCAAGTACGTGGTTTTCCGGAGGGGGACTTCTGGGAGAAACCGCTCCTGCACCTACGAGGAGGCGTCTACCCGAGGATGAAGGGCGTTGTGGGCCCGGGGCGAGACAGCACTGGTGCAGAAGCGAATGCTGATTTGAGGCGATCAAACGCTCTTGAGCCTCAGGGGGCCATGATTTGGGTTGGCATTTTTCTTTGTGGGGGCCACCAGCGGGGCCACGAGCGTGGAGAAATGAGGAATGAATTGTCTGTAATATTTTGCGAACCCAAAAAAATCGTTGGATGGAGCGGAGACCCACAGTGGGGCCATTGTAGGACCGCAGACAACTTTGAAGGTCCATTTGGAGACCTTGATCCAAAACTATTAACCCAGGAAGGCAACGAGGTGCGTTCGAAGAGAAATTTCTCTAGTTTAGCGTATAGCCGGTGGTCACGGAGACGTCTGAGTACCGGGCGGACGTGGGGGCGGTGAGTCTCCAGGTCAGGGGAGAAGATTAAGATATCTCAAGATAGACAATCACGCAGACGTAAAGGAGGTCTCGGAAGATTTCATTAACAAAATTCGGGAAAACCCCGCTGGAGCGTTGCAGGGGCCAAATGGCATGACGAGGTATTCAAAATGGCCATCTCGGTATTAAAGGCTGTTTTCCACTCGTTGCCTTCACGAATACGAATCAGGTTTTATTCCCCCCGTAGGTCCAACTTGGAAAAAAGCTTCGCACCGCGCAAGCGATCGAACAGTTCCGAATTTAGGGGGGGGGTATCGATTTTTGATAGTAATTTTATTAAGTCCCCGGTAATCGATACATGGTCGGAGAGAACCATCTTTCTTTTCTACAAAGAAAGAATCCAGCCCCCGCGGGCGAGGAGGACTTACGAATTAATCCCTTCCGGAGGTTCTCTTGTATATATTCGGACATAGCCTTAGTCTCCGAACAGAAAAGAGGGTAGACTCTTCCTCGGGGAGGAGTTGTCCCAGGAAGCAGGTCAATGGGGCAACGAACGGCCGGTGCGGAGGTAGAGTTTCGGCCTGTTTTTCAGAAAAAACATCGGTCAATCCTGATACGGGGCGGGAAGACCCGACAGAGGTTTTGAAGAGTTACAGGAGCGGGCCGAAGGGCAGAACGGAGAACCGGAAGGCAGCACGAGTGGCACGCAGGGCCCCCCAAAGGATAATTTCGCCCGTGTTCCAGTCCAAGGTCGGAGCATTTCTGTTGCAACCATGGAAGGCCCAGGAGATCTCGGAGGCAGAGCGAGGCAGGACCAGCAGCTTCAGAGTTTCCTTGTGTTTGAGCGCCAATCTTGTAGCGGAGAGGGGCCGTGCAGAACCGAATCACATCCCTTAGGCATTCGCCACTAACAGAGGAACTAATGGGTTTCTGCAAAGGGGTCACCGGGAGACGATACTTGGAGACCAGAGCCTGGCTGATAAAGTTCCCTGCGGACCCCGAATCAAGGAAGGGGGGTGGCCCGGAAGGTGCTGTCCGGTGAAATTCCACAGACTACGGAATGGTCAATGGAGAGATGCTGCACAGAACAACCTAGGGACGCCACTCCTGCGAACCTAATGTGCGCAAGTTCCCCGGACGCACTGGACAGTCCCCCAATAAAGTGGCCAGAACCACCACAGTAGAAGCATAACGCCTCAGGCGACGCTGCGAGTATTCTTCCTGGGACAGGTGGGCTCTCTCGATTCGTACGATACATCCCCCGGAACCTTAGGCAGAGGTAGTGGAGAACATTGGAAGACGGGAGCCAAACGTGGTAGCCGGCGTGAGCGGGCGACCCCCTGTTTAAGACAGAGCTCCTGTTGTCTTTCCGCAAACCGAATGTCTATTCGAGAGGCCAACTGAATTAGTTCATCCAGAGTAACGGAAGATCCCGACCAGCGAGCTCATCCTTAATATGGCCCGAGAGACCTTGCCAGAAGGTTGCCACCCCGGGCCTCATTATTCCACTTCAGTTCAGAGGCAAGGGTGCGGAATGCACGGAGTAGTGACCCACAGTGGAGTCGCCCTGACGGAGACGGAGCAAAGCCGCCGCCGCGGGGGAGGCACGGCCCGGTTCCTCAAAGACGGTGCCCGGGAAACCCCCGGAGGAAGGTTTTAAAATTCGCCGTCTTGGATCACCTTGGTCCCATAACGGAGTGGCCCCAAACCAAGGCTTCCCCGACAAGAGGCTAATAAAAAAAGGCCACCTTAGCCCCCGGTGGGGAAGTGGTTTCCCCAAAATCTCCAGGTGGATGGAGCACTGACCGATGAAGCCCCGGCATTTCCGCGGATCTCCATCAACGCGTGACGGAAGCGGCAGCTGCAGAGCAGGTCCAGGTACGGGAGCAACTGGTGCCGGCGGGGCAGCGCCCGTCGCAGCGGTGGTAGGCGAGCTGCTAGGTTTTGCATCATGGCGGGGAGCTGTTTAATACGCTGGCACTGCTGGACGACCCGCCGTTGAGACATCACGAAGTACAGGTAAGGGTACCCTGGGGAATCCATTGCCAGTCCGTACTGTAGCGGGTACGGTGGATTTGCAGGACCCCCGCAAGCGATGATAGCTAAGCCACCCAGGAACGGAGTCTAAGTAGCCCCCGGGTTTTTACCAGAGCCCGCCGCAAAGGGGATGGACTTGCTGCGGCGTGAGACAAACCCGGCGTTACCCCTGACTTTACTTGCTTGCGGGGCGGCCGGGGTACTACGTGGTACAAAATCGAATCCAGAGGAGAATCGGGGACAGGCAGAAGGTCAGGGCAGCAGCAGAGGTTCGTGGTCAGAGGCAGGCGGAAGGTCAGGGCAGGCGGCAAGCAGGCAAGGTCTGGAAACAGTGGCGGACGGACTGGTACCCGGGTCAGCACTACGGCCACTAAGGCACACCACACACTCGCTCAGCACACCAAAAGGACTGGCAGGAAGTGCAGGGGCGTACCGCTAAAAAAAGAACCAGCGCCTGATAATTAACCAATTATCGGGGCGCTGGCCCTTTAAATCTAGAGAAGCCGCGCGCGCTGCCCCGCCTAAACACAGGGCACGCGCCCGGCGGCTGGGACAGGCGGGGACAGCGTTCACCGGAGCGCGGGCGGTAAGGGGACGGCGCGGGGGCCGGGACCGGCGGGGGGTGGTCGCGGGCAGCTGCCGCCGCCGCACCGGAGCCCCGGCGGTCGGGGGGGGCAGCTGCGCCGGCGACCCCCGTGACAATATCAAAGATACATTAAATATGTATACACTAGGAGAATTCAAATAAAACAGCCAAAATATAGAAGTTCATTAAGACCCCCTGGCTGTATCGTTTTCATTCTAAAGGTCCACTCTGTTTCCTTACAAAGTAATTTTTTATCAAATTTCCCTTTTTTCCCAAAGTCGATTTATCTTTTCCATACACAGAACATCATGCCTGAGGAGTTCTCCTCATGCTCCATCCGATATGCCTGGCAAGAGGGGTGTCACGTCTATGTCGCACATCCCCTAAGTGTTCACCAATGCGGATTTTTAACTATATACCAGTGTACACAGGCTCCGCAGACTGTATATAACCACCATACAGTAACCATATAGTGGTAGGTACCAGTGTACACAGACTCTACAGACTGTATATTACCACCATACAGTGACCATATAGTGGGTATATACTAGTTGTACACAGGCTCTGCAGACTGTATATAACCACCATTCAGTGACCATATAGTGGTAGTCACCAGTGTACACAGGCTCTGCAGACATATAAGTGATTACAGTGCAGTTACATCTTGTGACTCATAGGTGACGATTCTCTGACAAGTCGTTGACTTTCCTTTTGTTCTTTCAACCGGTCCAGGGGGGCCGCCATGCGACGTCTCCTGACCACTTGTTCCTGGAGATTTTAGACACAAATATCTTAGAATCCTGACTTTTCCAGCACCTGCCCCCTGGCTATATGGGGTCCATTTAGGCAGACAGGGTTTAGCTAGGCTATAGGGGGCCCCAGATAGGCAAGGTTTAGGTAGGCAGCCACATATTTGGCAAGCGGGGACTTAGGGAGCCTACGACAGAAGGGGTTTGGGGGCTATAGGGGCCATATGGTAGATAAGCAGGGTTTTTAGTT
>JAODAL010084791.1:0-10805 GCA_025379985.1 Phyllomedusa bahiana
GAGTCATGGACAGAAAAAGGAATAAAGGGAACAGATGTCATAAGGGGGGAACACGTACATGACGGAGGAATAAAAAGGAAGACGTTTTCATAGAGGAAAAGAGTACATGACAGGGGGAAAAAAAAAAAGGAAAAAGTAGCATAAGGGAACACGTTCATGACAGGGGGTAAAGAGGAAAACGTATGTCAAAGGGAACGAGTAAAGGCGGAGGGAACTAAGAGGAAAAGAGTATTCAAAAGGGGGAAAGCAAAGAAGGAGGCTGAGGAAAGCTAGCAGAGGGGAAAAAAAGTACATGACAGGTGGAACTAAAGGGAAACGTATGTCAAAGGGAAGACTTTCATGACAGGAGGAAATTTAAAAAGGGGGGAAAAAGGGAGTACATGACAGGAGGAACTAAAGAGAACGAGATGTCATAAGGGGAAAGAGTTCATGACAGGAGGAAATAAAAGGGAAAAGAGTTTCATTTGGGGCAGGGTTTAAAGCGGAGGAAACTAAAAAAGGGCATATGTCATAAGGAAAAAAATACATACAGAGGAATAAAGAGGAACGAGTATGTCAAGGGGAAACGTACATGCGGGGAAATAAAGGAAACGAGTATGTCATAAGGGAACGAATACATGACGGGGGAACAAAAGGAAGGTATTCAAAAAGGGGGAGTAAGGGGGGGGGGGCAAGAGAAAAATTTTAGGGGGGAAACGACTACAGGAGGAATTAAAAGGGGGAAAACCCCTACTGACAGAACTAAAAAAGCAATATTTTTCAAAGGGGGAACGACGTACATGAAAGGAGAACTAAAGAGGAAGACGTTTTTCAGAGGGGAACGACTTTCATGACAGGAGAACAAAGGGGAAAACGATTAAAAAAAGGGGGGGATAATTCAAAAAGGGGACTTTTATACAGGGGGAACTAAAAGGGCGACGTTGTCAAAGGGGGGAAGTACATGACAGAGGAACTAAAGAGGAAGACGTATGCAAAGGGAACGAGACTGAAGGGAGGAATAAAGGGGAAGACGTTGTCATAAAGGAAGACCCTACATGACAGGAGGAAAAAAGGGGAACCGGACAAACGGTTTTCATGACAGGAGGAATAAAAGGAACGACGTTCAAAGGAAGAGTACATGACAGGAGGAAATAAAAAGGGGCGAGTTGTCAAGGGGGAAAGAGTACTGACAGGAGGAACTAAAGAGGAACGACGTATTCTTAAGGGAACGAGTACATTTAAGGGGGAATAAAAGGGAAGGTATGTCAAAAGGGAACGATTTCATGACAGGTGGAAACTAAAGAGGAACGACGTATGTCAGAGGGAGCGAAAGACGTTACTTGACGCAGAAGGAACTAAAGAGGAACGAGGTATGTATTAAGGGGAACGACGTACATGACAGGAGGAACTAATGAGGAACGAAGTATGTCGTGAGGGAATGACGTACATGACAGGAGGAACTAAAGAGGAACGACTGTACTTGACAGCGAGGATCTAAAGAGGAACGATCACTGTATGTCATAAGGGAACAACGTACATGGACAGGAGGAACTACAAGAGGAACGACGTATGTCAGAGGGGAACGATCCCGTACATGACAGGAAGATCTACGAGGTACGAGTGTGTCAGAGGGGAACGACATACATGACAGGCAGGAACTTAAAGAGGAATGATGTAAGTATGTCATAAGGAATCGACGTACATGACAGGAGGAACTAAAGAGGAAGACGTATGTCAGAGGGGAACGATAGTACATGAGACAGGAGGACTAAGAGGAACGAAGTTGTCATAAGGGAATGACGTCCATGACAGGAGGAACTAAGAGGAACGAGTATGTCATAAGAGAATGACGTACATGACAGAAGGAACTAAAGGGGAACGACGTACATGACAGGAGGAACTAAGGAATGATGTATGTCAGAGGGGGAACGACAGTACATGGAAAAGGAGGGGAACTAAAGAGCGAGACCGACGTGTATGTCCAGAGGGGAACGACGTACATGACAGGCGGAACTAAAGCAGGAAGACGTATGTCATAAGAACGACGTACATGACAGAGGAACTCAAGAGTAACGACGTATTTCATAACGGCTAACACTGATATGTGCATAAACAGGAGGAACTAAGAGGAACGATGTATTGTAATAAGGGAATGACGATCATGACAGAGGAACTAAAAGGGAACGACGTACATGACAGGAGGAATAAAGAGGAATGGAGTTGTCAGAGGGGAACGACGTACATGACAGGAGTGAACTAAAGAGAACGACGTATGTCATAAGGGAACGACATACATGACAAGAGGAACTAAAGAGGAATGATGTATGTCAGAGGGGAACGACTTACATGACAGGAGGAACTAAAGAGGAACGATGCATGTCAGAGGGAAACGACGTACATGACAGGAGGAACTAAAGAGGAATGATGTATGACAGAGAACGTACACTAAAGGAGAAAAAGAAAAAAGATGGACCCGGCGCAGTGCATGGAGTAGTATAAAAAAGCCAAGGTCTAAAGGTTTTCAGTAATAGATTTTTATTCTTAAAAAATTGTCTCGGCATATTACCGTGACAAAAATTAAAAACAATAGGATCTTTTAAAAAGACTTTACGCGTTTCGCGCGTGTACCGCGTTTCATCAAAAGGGAAAGATCACTAAAACAAGGATTATAGTGCTAACTGTATTGAAATTGGGAGATTTTATTTACGGTAAGTGACGTGAAGACACTGTGGTGGGGAAAAAAAGGAAATTGACAAAAGACCTGTATATAAATAAAAAAATATCCTAATGATAGATTCCGAGAGAAAAAATACCTGAAAATCTGTATTAGAGCCCAAACTTAAAACCCGATAACCGACACAAAAGAATCCCTTTGAAAAAAAGAAAAAATCCAATTGAGACAGTTCAAGAATAAAATATCTCTCATTACCCAATTTTAAAATTCCTCGAGATCAGTATCCAAAAAACCTAAAAGGCACTGGTTTAAAATTTAAAAAAAAAGGGGGGGGACCCTACCTGGGGTCCACTATTCCCCGAAAAAAACTGGTAAATATATGAAGGGACCAAATATAAAAATTGGGGTAGCTCCCAGTCGAATTAAAAGACCCTATAGAAACATACAGAACGTCCCACCTCAATCTGGAGTTCACCCTGTCGGTTCCTCTTTCCTTTGCTGCACTAGCATTACTATCGTTCTGAAATTATTTTTCAAAAAATACAAAAGGGTTTTTCCCCATCAAACACCATTAAACTGTAAAAGTTCATTTTTTATATATTCTCGAATGCAGCTGTCCTCAATATGTAGGCAGAACGCCCCCAGCCCCCTACCCTTCGCCTAAAGGCCAAGGGCCTGTGTTAAAAGAGGTGACCTTTCATGTGTGTCACGCATTTTAATGAAGTTCATCAGAGAGATTTTAAATTTTTTTAAAGATCCCCAGTTGATTTTTTTCCCCCTGCAATTACCAAAACGTCACAGGCTCTCCAGAAAAAGGATGTTCTGGATCTTTTTTTTTTACAAACTCTGTCCCTAAGGGCCTCCAATGAGCCACAGAGTTAATTTATTAATTCGTTGCCCCGAGTTCCATCCTTTCAGAAGGCCCTTCAAGTTTTTCTCTTGTTTTTTATAATAAGAACAAAAAGACAATTTGCCTTAATAAATTTTTAATTAATGGTTTTAGGGTAAAACCCAAAAGTCCAAAAATGGTAATATTTTTGATTTTAAATTCTCCCCTTCTGTATATTCTCGGGAACAGTCCCAGTAATACTGCCTCATTGGGGCATTTTATTCGCGCCCCGTGTTCGGGAAAACTGAAAATTTAAATAATTAATATTTGCTTTGTTTTTGTTTTTTATTTGATTGTAATGTTATTCAATGTATATCGTTTCTTTTTTTTTTGATTGTAATGTATTTCAATTGTATTTAGTAATTGATTTGTAACCATTCTTCATATTTTTCCAGTTTAAAAGACATCTGTTCACACTAAGTCACGGAGCACTGCACCCCCGGGATCTATGATGTTTTTTTCCCTTTCTTATACATCTTCCCTCAAATTTCATATTTTATATCCTCACCGACATACCTAACAACCCCTTGCCCCCGGGCCTCAGACCCGCTATCGATAAAAATTGGCTAATCCGCATCGACTAATAGTCCCTGCACTTCTCTATGTTATTTCCCATTTAAGAGTAGCTCTCTTTTTCATTGGTTTACCCTAATCCCGGGGGAGAAGTTTAGCCTATCGGGGGCCTAATTTTCCCGCTTACCGATTTGGACAGGTTTATAGTACCCCCCAAAAGTTCAACTTTTACAGGAAAGTCTCCATTCGACTTTCTTTTGGGGCCATTCAATTTTCCTCCCTTTCCTCAAAACCCAAACATATGGCACTATTCTTATGAATTTTTAAACGCACTTTTATTCCTTTCATAGCGGGAATCCTGTTTAAACCCTTCCTTCACTCCCCTTGGTCGATTTGTATTTACCGCCCTTTTTGTCATTGGGCATTCTTTCCCATTCATAGTCTTTCGTGTTCTTCTATTTTTCCCCCACTTTGTGTCTCCTACCTTAGACGGTGATTTATCTACATCACCACCCCCCAATTGTCTCCCCCCCAACCCAGTAAACACCACACAACTACTATTCAATTTTTTTTTTATTTTTATTACGCAACACTATCAAGTTCAAAATATGACGGGGGGGTCCATATATACCCGGGTCTTCCCGTCCTTTTCCTCCCCTCGCTTCTTTTTTATTGAACTTTTCTCTCCCAATTTTTTCCCTTTTTTCCCCACCCCAGGGTCTTCACGTCATTCCCGTAAAAAATATCATCCAATTAAACATGTTAGCACATTATATCTATGTTTTTGGATTCTTTACTTCTATGAAGGCGGGTCACCCGAAAGCGTAAGTCTTTTTAAAAATTCCTATTTTTTTTTTAATTTTGTCACGGTAAGCCCCAGACATTTTTTAAAAATAAAACTTTTAATGAAAAGCCTTAACTTGGCTTTTTTTCCACACCTGCACGTGCCCGGGTCCATTTTTTTTTTTTCCATTTTGTGGCTTATTCTCCTACCGGTATCGAGAGGGCACCAAGGCCATGGCTGCCTATAAGGGCTACGGGGTATAAATAGCCCTCAAGCGCTTTTGAGTTTGTGCCCTCTACATTAAAACGCAACACTAGAAGGGAGAAATTTTTATTCTTTTCTCTTTTTCCAGTTACAATATAACGCTATTGTGCGCCCCCTTTCTTTTTTCCTTTTTGCATAACGTATGACAGAGAACGACGTACATGACAGGAGGAACTAAAAAGGAACGACGTATGACATAGGGGGAATGTACGTACATTGACAGGAGGTGAACGTAAAGCGAGAGGAACGTAGGCTATGTCAGAGGGAGGAAAACTACGTAATGACAGTAGTGAACTAAAGATGAAAACGAAGTATGTCAAAACGGAACGACTGAACATGACATGATGAACTAAAAAAGGAATGTATGTATGGTCAGCGGGGAGATCGAGCTTCACCACTGACAGGTATGTAACTAAAAGAGAAACGTAACGTAATTTCTTAAAGGGAATGACGTACATAAACTAGAGCGGAATCTAAAGAGGAACGACGTATGGTCATAAGGGAATACTGTTACATGACAGGAGGAACTAAAGCGGGAAGAATGAACTGTATGTCATTAAGGGAACGACGTACATTGACAGGAGGAAAACAAAGAGGAAATGACGTATGTCGAGCCAGGGAGAACACGTACAGAAGACAGTAGTAGAGAGGAACTAAGATGAGGATCGAACTGTATGTCTATAAGGAACTACGTACAGACAGAGAGAACTAAAAGAAGGAATAACGGTAAGTCAGTCAGGGGAAGGACGTACAGGTGACATGATGCGAACTAAAGAGGAGACCGATTGTATGTATCTCATTATGAGGGAAAGGACGTACTGACAGCAGGCACCTAAAGAGGAATGATGTATATCGAAGGGGAAACGACTACATGACACGGTAGGAAGCGTAAATAGGAACGATCGTATGTCATCAAGGGAACGACGTACATAGACATGAGGAAGCTCAAGTGAGGAAACGAATGTATGTCATAAGGAACGACGTACATGAGGACAGTGTGATGAGAACTAAAGAGGAACGATGTATGTCATAGGGAACGACGACATACAGGACAGTAACTAAAAGAGGAACGGACGTAAATTGTCATAAGGAAAGAGCTTTACATGACCGAGGAGGAACTAAAAGGGGAAAACGAGTACAATGACAGGAGGAACTCAAAGAGGGGAAAGATGTAAATATCAGGAGGCGGGAATCTGACGTAACATGACGGTAGGAACTAAATGAGTATACGACGTATGTACAATAAGCGGGAGAATGACGTACATGACAGGTAGGAACTTAAAGGGGAAACAACGGACATGACAAGGAAGAGGAACAACTATAGAATGAAATACTGTCAAGGGGGAACGAGTAACATGAAAGGAGGAAACTAAAGAGAGAACGACTATGTCAGAGGGGAAACGACATACATGACAGGATGCAACGTAAAGCAGGAACGACGAATGTCATAATTGGAATGACAGTACATGACAAGTAGGATTCTTAAGGGGAAACGACGTACATTACATGGAGAACTAAGAGGAATGATTTATATCAGAGGGGAACGACGTACATGACAGGAGGAACTAAAGAAGAACGATGTATGTCAGAGGGGAACAACGTACATGACAGGAGGAACTAAATAAGAATGATGTGTATCAGGGGGAATGACGGACATGACTGGAGGAACTGCTGCTGTCAATAGATTTGATGTCCACTACAGTGTACAAACTACTAGAACACATCATTAGTGCCTTTTGTCCATGACAAAATGGAGAGGCTTGGACTAAATACCTCCCCCTCCATTCTCACCAGCCAAAGGGGAGGAGGGATGGGGGTGGAGATGATATCACCTGCGAAGGATCATCCCCACATTTACAGCAGTTGGTTACATGCTGTTTTCCAGCAATTGTTACATGACTTGTTCCTAGATTTTCTAGGGTTAGCTCCCTCTGCTGGCTGAAATAGGAGGATAGTACAATTTTGTATTTAATTTTTAATACTTACCACTAACCAAAAAAAAAAAAAAAAATTGCCAAAATTCTTAACATATTCCAGGAAAACCATTTCAGCCCCCCCCCCCCAAAAAAATAAAAATAAAAAATGACGACAGATTCCCTTTAAAAGGGTGCAATAGTAGGATTGATGTTAAACGTGAACCTCCTTTCATCCTCAGTGATTAATTTTTTTCTCTACCCCTTGTTCCAAGATTCTATGCAATTCCATAAAATATCCATTAGTAGGGTCCTTAAACAGTAATTCATATTTCTCAGTATCTTCAAGTATTTTTTTTAACCATTGCTATGTATTCTCCCTTGTTTTGAATAACAAAATGTTACCACCCTTATCACTGGGTTTAATCACTAATTCTTGATTTGACCGTAATTCTTCAATGGCTAATCGTTCTTCCTATTTGAGATTTAAGGAAGACGGTTGTCATCTTAATGACAGTTTTTCTAGATCCCTAGTTACTAATTCAACAAAAGTATCCAACAGATTATATTATGAAATAGGATGTGTGTTCCTTGACTTAGGTCTCAAATTAGTCAATGGTATATCTAAAACTATGGGAACACCTTCACTTTGTGTTTGTAATTGTTCCAGATCCTCTAATGTTTTCATTTCCAGATCTTTTTGAACTTGTTCTTTATTGCTCTTTCTTTTATGATATTTATGCAATGCAAGACATCTCGCAAATGTCTGTTTATTTGGTTTTTCTCCTTTGCCCTTTTTTCCAACCTCCCTTATTTTCCTTTAATAAATTGATAGATCCAACAGAAGATTCCTCAACAGCAGAGGCTTCTGAATCTAATAAATCAGAAGATAAATTTGGTTTATATGTAAATCTATTATTTTTCCAAATGTATATTTGATTATTATCAAAATCTTTACGATCCCTTAAATATTTGTTATTTTTCCTCTCCTTAATCTCCCCGTTCAGACTTTCGATATTACGTTGTAATTTTTGTTCTAATTCTAAAAATTCAGGGTGAGAACGAAAGGTGTTAATTTCTGTAATCTCTTGATTTAATTGTTCACTTAATTTATTAAATGAAATATTTTTGTATTCCAATAAATATTTCAACTTAAGAGAACACTCTTTAATTTTTCCCAACCTTTAATAAAATTGGGAAATATGGGTGGGGGAGCAGATTGTATTATATGTGTGTTATATGGGTGGGAGGAGCAGAGTGTATTACATGTGTGTTATATGGGTGGAGGGAGTGAATCTAGCATTGCCCAGATCCTTCACATTAGAGCTGTCCCTGGGAGATGAGCAAAGAAGCCTTCAGCCAGTTTCCCTTTCAGTTTGAAACACAGAGTGCAGGCAGCCAACCACAGCACAGGGGGTGTGTCCCATCAGGGGGTTGAACTAAATATCAGACAGCTAATCACAGCAAAGTGGGTGTGGCCAGACCCTGGGCTGCAGTTTTAGGTGTATAACACACAGATTAGCTCATAGCTGCTATACTAAATGACTTAGGTAATACAAACCAATTGCAAAAGTGCTTTTTACTGTCCCCATCATTACAGATATGATCTTTGTAGCGAGAAAACCCCTTTAAGAGGTTAAGTTTGATATGATTGTAGTTATTGTAAGCAATTATAACATATTGAATGCCAAGTTGAGGTTTTCTTCATCTGTATTTTCTGAGATCACATAAACCCAAAGCTGTGTCAAGGAAATTTGCGGTGACCCTTTTTATGTGAGGACAAGGCTGTTTCACAGAGTCTGCTCTTCACAGCCCGTTTCAGACTCCCACTTCCTGTTCAAGCTTTGGGGCAGTTCTACGGCAGTGACTGCTATTTCAGTTTTGCTATTCCTACATTGGTGATGGAAGGGTTTTAACAGCAGGACACAACGCTACAGAGTCCTAAAGTTATTTCACTATCCCCGTGAAGTGGTTAATAACCTAGTTACCTGAGGAAGCTTGTGTACACAAACAGGAAATAAAATCTATTCTAGCTATAAAGTCAAGTAAAATCAGAACAGCAATGTATTTTGTAATATTCTTTATTTACCTTTGCCTACATGTTAACCCCTTCCTGATGCAGCCTTTTTTCATGTTCATTTTTCCCTTCCCGCCTTCCCGGAGCCAAAACCTTTTTATTTTTTCAACTACATAAACCTGTGAGTGCTTTTATTTTGTGGGACAAGATGTACTTTCTAATGGTGTCATTCACCATAGAAATATAGAATATACTGAGAAACTGACAAAAAAATTCTAAGTGGGGCAAAATGTGAAAAAATCTTACTTGTGCTATGTTTGCGAGAGTTTTATTTTTACAGTGTTCAATTCTCGGTATAATTTATGTGTTATCTGTATTCCACAGGTTGATATGAATCCAGCAATAAATAGATAGGGTTTTCATTATGTTTTTATACCGTAAAAAAATCCAAACATTTTAAAATTTTTGCTCCTGCGCCATTTTCCACAACCAATATTTTTTTTTCTACTTCTACCTATGAACTTCAGTGAGGGTGCATTTTCTGTGGGCTGAAGTGCAGTTTTTATTGGCACAAGTTTTGAATACACAAAACTTTTTTGATCACTTTTATTTCACTATTTAGGGGACGTGAAATGACAAAAAAAATGCAATTTTGCTGTTTGGAATTTTTTTTTCTTCTACAGCGTATGGGATAAATTATGTTATTTTTAAGTAGATCTGACTTTTTCAGATGCATCAATACCAAATATGTGTAACTTTTTATTATTTTATGTTTTTTATTTGTAATATGCAAAAGAGGGGTGATTTGAACTTGTATTATTTATTTATTTTTTCACACTTTAAAACATTTGTTTTTTTAACTTTAATATTGAGTCTCCCAATGGCACTTTACCACTAAGGAGCTTGAACGTTTCTACAGCCTATTGCATTAGATAAACAATACCAATATGGCCCCATTTAAGTATTCGTTGTGGAACTCCCGATCCGTCTGTAACAAACTCACTGCTGTTAATGACCTGTTCCTTTCTAACTCCCTCAACCTGTTAGCTCTCACAGAAACATGGCTCCAGCAGTCAGACACTGCTTCCCTTACTGCTATCACCTAGGGAAGCCTACACTTGGAGGAGGAGTTGGCATAGTTCTCTCTCCACACTGCATATACCAGGTCACTCCTCCCGTACCCTCCCACACTTTCCCTTCCTTTGAGGTCCACACCCTCAGATTCTTTCGGCCATTTTCTATCAGAGTTGTGGTTGTTTACAGACCCCGTGGCTCACCCCGCTAGTTTCTGGATCATTTTGCTGCCTGCCCTCATTTCCTCTCTACTGAAATGCCCACTTTCATCATAGGTACCTTCTCTTGGCCTCTGGCAATTTACAGACTCTCCCACCCATAAGATGGGACCTCTCTTGACCTCATCTTCAGTCATCTCTCATCAATTTCTAATTTCATTAATTCTCCTTATGTGTAGTGTTGAGCGATTTTTATCGACAAAGTTGAAATCGGCAAGGTTTTTTATGGTGATCGAAATTTTCAGATTTATGCCCATAATTAAGGTTAAAATCTGTGCATCATCTATTAAGATCGCGCCATTTTCGGCGCTTCCTGTAATTTTGGCGGCCAGCAAATCAGATTTCAGAATAGAACAGGGTGAGATGTGTGTGCGACGTCTTTACTGGGATTTTGTATGGTTGCGATTGGCTGGAAAAATCACATGACCTCGTATTACCTAGAAAGCGTTTCTGTTCAGCCTTAGTGTCTCCAGCGTCTCT